>JAWPHD010011348.1:0-84799 GCA_037043455.1 Cyrtodaria siliqua
GTTTATGTAACCTCTTGTAATCTGAGAATCTGAGATTAAACTAATGTACGATGGTGATACCTTAAATCACAAGATCATAGTCAGGATATTATCCCAACACCAGTGAACCTTCCCCACACACACTCATTAAAATCAATAATATAAATCACCATACCAATAACTAATGAGTCTTTTGATGCGTTTTGAATAATCTTGATTTGATAATATTCAGTATTCTGTAAAAAACAACAACAAAACACTCCTAGTTGTTCCTTATTATCATTAAAAGGATAATGTGCATTGTGCATAGATGTGTGATCCTTTGTCTGCAATCTAGCTAAGATAAATGACAGAATACTCTCCTCACTAACTTTACTATAAAATACTACAGTAGTAACTGATCATTTAGATGGAATATTAAAATGTATGCCATATGGAAAGCCGTTTGGGACCCCCCACTAAATGCATAGAATATATAGTAAGTAGCTTACCATAAAAATGGAGTGTTAGTAGAAACATATAAACTGTCTGGCAAATACTTCTCTGACAAAATAATCTCATCTCACACACCTTGTGTGTGTGTGCTTACAGTATATAACATATATAGCATATAACAATATAGTATATAACATAATATATAAGTATATGAACAGGACCAATTCTACCATTTATTTCATTATAAAATGTAAAACCAACTGTTTTTTTCTGCAGCATTTATCTGATTGACCATGCCTGGTCCTACAGGCAACATGAGGCAAGAGGGTACTTGGTGCAAGTTCCCGGACTGTCAGACAGAATGGCCGCCTTGATGGAAGTGCCCGCGGAAGGTCGAGAGACCAAGGAAGTCATTGATGACATCCTGAGAGAAATGTGGAGGTATGTTTAAGGGAACTAGTTGAGGACAGACAGTTTGTTAAAGGAAAGTGTGTTTATTTCATAATTATAAATGCAACACCTAGACAGAGCGCCATTGTACCATAAATGCAACACCAAAGCTGAGTGCATTGTACCATAAATAAAAGGCCTAGACCAAGCAGCATTTGCTGCATAAATGCAACACTTAATCATAGCGCCATTGTTGCATAAATTGCAACTCCGTAAATGCAATTAATTTGTAATGCTATTTTCAGGTTTAACCAGACATACAGTATTGTTAGCAAACTTGTAAGTACTGTTTATTCGTTTTTTGATTTGATTGATTGCTTGATTGATTGATTTTTTTTGTATGTTGCATGTGTATTTTGATATATTTTGTGTAAGTAACATGTACGAGGGTGGTTCAAAAGTTCTGACACTAGGTATATATACTTTGACCTGGATATTACACTGAGATAAAGTAGTGTATTTATAGTACTACTGGGTTCGCCTCTTAAATTCCAAACAAAAATGAAAGATGTCTGTGTTATTTATACCCCTGAATTACCTCCCCCTTACCACACCTTTTGGATACTGGCATCTCTGAAAATGTCCTTGTTACAAAACGTTATTCAAGAATATTTGAATAATTCTATGCTTTTAAATTTTCTTGTAACGCCATCTGTTGTTTATTTGCCCATAATCCATGAAAATGATTGTCGAGAATTCCGAAAGGTCTTGCTGCAAACCAGATATGAGTGGAATCGATATCCCTTAATTTTAGCAGAAATAACACTGATTTTCTTCATTTTGTTTACGGAAATATTATAATATCGTTTTAAAGTCGTAATTATTCTCATAGTAGTAATATGTTGTTCATAGTTTTTTTACAAATCCTAGTTCTTCAGTGTTTAAATTTCATATTCAACACATTATTGTAGAATTTTGTACAATGTTTAGGAAAATAATGATCATCCAAAAACTTCTATGAAGACAGACTGCCCTTCCATTTAATTTCCATTGATCAATTAATTTTACACGTTAGCTTAAAATGTTAATTTCTAAAACAATGCCTTTTCATCTACCTGCTTAAATTCTAGAATCTTGTAATGCACAGATATTACTGTAATTGTATGAGAAATTTTAAGGTCTTCGACAAGTAGCAGGCATTAAAAGAAGTAACAATTAACATACTTAGAAAAAAGAAATCAGGACGAAAAATGCCTCAGTATGTATAAGTGATGTGTATTAAATGTTCCATAACTTTCGTCACACAAAAGATACAGCAGTTCATTTTATCCATCAATGTAATGTGGTATTGAAACCCTCTTTTCATTCAAATATCAACACTCACCAATGATCACATAATTGTTAAAACGCGTTTGTGACAGAACTTTATTGAATGACCCTCGTAGTATCACAGGTCCTTTTTGACCTTCTTAAGTGGACCAAAAGTTGGCCCATTTCCAAAACCTCTATATTTTCTCAAGTCTGGAAAACAATCCCACAATGTTACAAAGAGGGACAGTCTTTCCATACTTTGTATGTTAATATGTTAAAATAAATGCTCAATTAATAATTGATCGGTATTATACCTGAAACATACATCTTAATAAAAGTTTTCCCTTAAAAAGCATTCCGCTAAACAGTGAAAATTGTGCTCCATTACGTGGTCTGAGTATTAACTTTCATACCCCCATCCAACCCTTCTCCAAGAAACGAAAAATGGGGGTTGGCTGGGTATGAAATAAAACCTTAATTTTGGCTTAAAAAGTTTGCATATTGTATTAATTATAACATTTATTATTATAAATAGAAAATTAATTTAAACCGGTTATCTCATTTTTTCGTAAAAAAATGTTTTTAAACATGTTTTATTGTCGAAATTTCCGTTATAAAATCCTGCTAATATAAGCTTTCCATCGCTTAATGGAATAAAGGCGGGACCACGTAATGTCTTTTTTCCAAAACTCCAATGGAAAGCACACTCAATTCAAAGTCATGGGCACATCTATCACAGTATTACAAAAATTGATAGTTCATAAACAGTCAAATTTGTTGAAATCTTTGTTTTAATTGTAGGGGTACCAATGAGGGTTTGCCAGTCTGGTACATTATGGATGAGTTTGGTTCCCGTATCCAACATTCAGACATGCCAACATTTAAGACTGCACCATTTATGTATGGAATAGAGCAGATTGCTTACACAATTCTCTGGCCTGTTCAAGATTTACAAAATGGAGGTATGGTAACTATTGTTAATTTAAAACTTACATCTCTCAATTCCGTATGTTCTAGTATAAAGAGTTGCTGGTACCCTGTATATTACGGATGCTACTCGCAGTTGGCATCAGCAGTAGCTCTCAGTAGGACAAGTGTAAATGTTTTTTGTCAAACACCGATGCCTTACTTTGTCATGCACTCAATACCAATCCCGCCTGTTACGCAATACCCCGCCTCTGCCAATAGAAACAAAGGACAAGTTCCAGTGCTCTAGAGCGATTTTTAGGGGTATTTCAACATTTTGTAAATCAGTATTGAAAAAAAAGGAGTGAGATTTGCATTGAAATTACAAAAAAAATAAAAGTAAAATGCAACAAAACTATCATAATTATTCATCAGCATTGCGAATTTATTTAATGAGTGAAATAACCCTTTACTGTAAAGCTTACCTGCAGCACCAGCCAGATAACCCTTTTATTTATGTTTTGTCAGCTCATCATTACATGCTTTTGTTAAATCTTTGGGATATCCAATAATTTCAGAAGTATTTGAGATCATAGTGCCACATTAGTGACTGTAGAATAAAACCAGTGATAGCATGATTCTTGTTTGTTTTGATAGATGAAGTGACGCGGGATTACGTACCAAACAACCACCACCCAGAGAGAAGAAAGGTCATGCTGTTACCGTGGATGCCGTGTGATTTTAAGGAAGAATCCTACCAGCTTCCAGAGCCACCAGAATCTTTCTTCTCAGTAAGGGGATTTTTTTTAAAGTTTTATATCAGTCACAGCTCAAAATCATGTATTTTCTTTTCTTCTGGTCCCTTGAAATTTGAGAATCTGAGTGTGGACTGTAAATGACAAACATATAAAAAAATCCTGCCCCAAAATATCTACCCATTTTCATGTAAGAGATATTAAGATAAATCTACCAAAATATTTTTCATCCTTCTTTTTAACATCTTATAAATTTTGCTACAAGTAAAATAAGTTCAAATTGTGTCCTTCCTTAACAAACTAACCTTCCGACCGCATCCATGTGGTGTTTCTTTTTACCTAGTACCATAATTATAACAGGAGCATAAAATGATGGAGTCGGAGTACTCAAGCTGTAAAGATATAGCTTCCATTCCGACAGACAGGAAGTTGCGAGTATGTTTGGACTACAAGGAGGCTCCAAACCTTACAGACGAGAGATTTGAATTGGTGGACACAGGGGAAGAGGCAGACATTTTGTGGATAATGAAACATTTCAAGGATTTTAAGTAGGTGTAATGTCTGAAAAACTCATCAGTAATGTTCAGTAACGTTCAAACCAAATAAATGTGTATGGTTACAGTGATTGTTTTAGTAATGGATACTTAGTCATTTACACTTAGCCATCATTTTCCTAAAGGTTGTATCAAGTTGATAGCATTTAATGTTTGTGTTTGATCAAGCTCACTAAAAAATCTCTACCTAGACTTGTCTTTCCTTGCATCCACATACAACCTCTGTCAACATCTGAGCAAATACGAAGAATCTTGGAAAACTTTAAAAATGAAAAAATCATTGTTGACACTCATTCCCCCCCCCCACCCCACACCACCCCCTCTCCCCACGAATCGGCTTTATATGAAAGGTTTAACTTAAAAAAAAGATATGTAATGCGATAATTTGGCTCAGAATTATATTGCGTTAGAATAAAGTTTATACTTTGGCGTATCACTCCGCAGTTATAACATTCAAAATGCACACAACCATTTAATATGGTACCCAAAGGGTTGAAGTATAGCGTCTGTGCTTACTAGCAATTTCCAAAATCTCACAAGTCGTAACAGCCTAGCTACAATTAAAGTACTAACCTAAATACATCAAAAATGTCCAAAGTAAGTGATGTTTCGTTCAGTTATTTACCACTCGATTAGCAGTACCACGTATCATTAGTGGTGGCGGGTCACGGTGTTAATTCTTGTTCACCATTTTGATTGATTGATTGAATTGGATTTTATAGTTGCACCAACAGCTAAGGTCATATGGCGACTTTCCAGCTTCCATTGGTGGAGGAAGACCCCAGGTGCCCCTCCGGGCAATTTTCGTGCACGGGCGGGCACCTGGGTAGAACCACCGACGTTCCGTAAGCCAGCTGGATAGCTTCCTCACATAAAGATTCCTAGGCCCCTGAGGGATCGAACCTACAGTGGTGAGGGGCAAGTGATTTCAAGTCGAGACGTTAACCACTCGGCCATGGATGCCCCTCACATTTTGACAGTTTAGCTATGATCATGTGACAAATTATCATACAGGCTACTTTCTGAGACGTTGACAAAGTGACATGCGACCCTGGTAGAGATCGACTGAAAATGTGTTCCTTATTAAAGACAATATACTCTGTAAACTAACCACTACCTGTTTGACAATAGAGATGGAGATAATCACCGTGACGATTGCTTAGTGGTAAAGCATCCACCACGCATGCTGGAGGTCATATGTTTAATCCCCAGTTATGTCACATCAGAAATCTTATAAAATGGTACTACTACTATTAGCTGCCTTGTTTGACTTCCTTCATATAGTGGTAGGACTAGTGGGCCTGGTGTCAGTATAATGTGACTGCAGTGGGGGGTGGGGGGGGGGGGGGGGGGGAGATCAAATGTCTGTGTGGAGCAGCGCTTGAAAGTTGAGCATTGAGCTCACTGCTACAAGTAGGCACTTTAATGATGCGAAGTAAATTTGACATTTATCAATTTTAGGTCACTATACAGTGATGGAAAGTGTAAATACATCAACCAGTTCCCCCGTGAGCAATGTGTCACAGTGAAGGACCTGCTAGCCGTGGTATGTCGGAGGGCGGGGGACGGCAAGATAGATCCTGAAACTCTGGAGGGGAGTCCAAGATGGCTACCCCTCACATACAACCTGAACACGGAGATTACACAGTTTGTGTCCTACTTTCAGCATCGAGAGGAGAAGTGAGTAACAATAGGATATGATGTACAAGCCGAGCTTTTTGTGTTAAAATGAGAGTGAAAGTCATGATACAACATACAGGTAATAACAGGTGTATTATGATATACAAATAAAAATTCTAACACGACCTGTGCAGTCTTTCATATACATAAAGAAGAGAGACAACTGTATGTCATTCTACAATAAAATACAGCTGTTCCATTAATTCCCTGCGTTTATTTCATCCGTTGGAAGCGCCAAGTAACGTTACATGACGTCACTTGGTAAATATACGTCACGAAGACAAACTCAACAGTACACATAACATTAATAAGCATCTTGAACAAGCTGAGAACGTTTGACGTTGTACAGCGCAAGCTATATGACATAAGCAATGACTTAATTGTTTGTCATGTGACTACTAGTGTATTTAAACATATTGTACCGCGCAGAACTCTGCATACGGGGGCGCCCAATGGAACAGCCTGTAAACATAGCAGACTGATTACCTTGAGCTCCGAGATAATATATTATAGTGTCCCAACAATAGCGTAAACAATGGGGTTGTTGTTGTGTTAGAATCGAAATAATAGATACGTACCTGTATATTATCGGTGAATAAAATACAGTTTGTCGTTCGGATTAATGCACTCGTGCTTTGATTACTCGCATCCGAATGACTAACTGTATTTTATTCACCGATAAAACACAGGTACGTATTTATTATTTCTTAAACCTTTAAATATTTGAAATACCTCATCATGTAGTTTACATGGAATCTTCACCTTACTTAAACTATTAATAGGAAGTGATTAGGAAAGCTGAATTACTCATAAGTTAGATGGCCTATATGCATAAGAACTACAGGTTTGTGTAACAATTATGCAGGGCTGAGATGTGACAAAGTTTTATTTGATGGAATTGAATTGGGTTTTACGGCACATCAAACACAAAAAGGATATATGGCGCCAACAGAAATGAACGTTCAAGGCCCACCCTCCATTTACATCGAGATAAAAATATGCAGAATGGGCCTAGAACCTACTCACCTGCAGAATTTTATTTGAAGGAATGTCTTAAAAATAACTATTTTCTGTATAACCAGGGGTCTAGACAACGTGTGGATAATTAAACCGTGGAACTTGTCTAACTCACTGGACATCTGTGTCACAGACAACATCAACCAGATCATCCGGCTCACGCAGACTGGACCCAAGGTACTGTAAACACAAACAACCGGTATCATACCCAACTAGTAGAAGCAGTAGCACAAAAAGTGGCATACGGAGTGACAACTATGTGTTCTCTTTGTAAAATTTAACAACTACATGAACTACAAGAAATACAATGACATTTTTCTGCAAACCCCTTTATTATTAAAAGATCGAAAAACTACATCTTTAGTGTGATAAAAATTAGCATTTTGTAGTCCAATTGTTTTTTATTGATTAGATTTCCTTAAAGAAATCAGACTTTATAAATCAATATATTATTTTCCTATATATATATTAACTTGTTTACAAGCCCGTTGGCGGGCATTTGTTGATTACATAGTTTATATTGCTACCATATCATCCCTTATTTGTAGATAGTTTTATCTTTATACGTTTACATTATTTTTAATTACTACTTCCTTCTTTCATGATTCATCGTTTTTTGCGCACAATGTGACCTATTTATATGTCGACGAGCCATAAAACACCATTCATTCATTCATTTATTTTGTTGATCATATTTTGCATTATCTATATCATATGTATTTATGTCTTCACTATACATCTTTATGTCTAGCTTTGAAAATCATAGCTCTTATGGTTTCTGAAGACATCACATTGCATTTACAACCTTTTATAGCACTATATACGACTGTCCGCTCTTGTTCCATATTTGAAAACTTAACCCCGTCCAACCTATGACACGCACACAAAACCTCCATACACGATAATTGGAAATAGTCACATGTGTGAGTTGGGCTAGGTTTAGTTTCCAAATACGGGAAGAGATCACACGAGACAGGCGATATATTTCAAAAGTATATATCAAACTTGTTTGAAAAATATACAATGTGTTACAAAAACATACCGTACTTGATTGGCATGATATTCATCTCTTTGGTGAGTTTTATGCATGCATGTGTGGCGTTCAAGGTGTTACAAAAACATACCGTACTTGATTGGCATGATATTCTTCTCTTTGGTGAGTTTTATGCATGCATGTGTGGCGTTCAAGGTGTTTTCTATTGAAATACAGCGGTTGTTTATGCAGGCATTGCATGTCTTCAGAAACCTCCCTGGGAAAATTCATATGGGGTCATTACAGAGTCCTACCTATAATTCAAAGCATTGTACTCTTGGCTGTATGGTAAGTACATACTACCATAAGAGCCATGCTGGCTACTTTATGTCTGTCTTATTGTTGTCATGGCTACTTTATGTCTGTCTTATTGTTGTCATGGCTACTTTATGTCTGTCTTATTGTTGTCATGGCTACTTTATGTCTGTCTTATTGTTGTCAACTTATTTCCGCTTCAGATAGCATGTAAATACATCACAGATATTGTGACGGTACGTAGAGAAGATATTTCATCCAATGTGAAGGTTGATTTGAGGTTCCTTGTATTTTTAGCGAGCGTCAACCCACTGAGATTGTACGTTTACAAACCATTCAGCGTTAGAAGGGCCCACAAGTACGTGTTTTTATATTAGCAATTCCATCTTCATTATTAAAACTGTATTTTATACTGTTAAAGTTTGTATGTGACATTCTTTTACATTAAAGCAATTGGATTAAGTCAAAATAAAGTTGTCCAAAAACTGGTAATAATATTAGTAACTGATTAGATTAACTGAGGTGACTGATAATATGTTCATTTTACTGAAGGGAATGTAAGCATATACCGTATAATCCCTAATAAAGCCCCTCCCTTAATAATCCCCCACAACCCCACCCCGCCCATCCCAAACTTTTTTTTTAAACACCAAAAGATGCAAGTTAATCTATTTCATTTACAATGGAACACACAAAATCACTAGAAAACTTAAAATCTGATGCATTAATTGATTGACTGACATGCAGACTTTGGTCTTGATAAAGAAGTCATTAAATAATGTCTGATTTACAAGTTAAACTAGAACGAATTTGACGGCACGGCCGTCGTAAAATACCCACGTTTTATTCACACAAGTCACTTCCCCCCGCCCACCCCCACCCTACCACCCCCACCCCCACACACAGTCCTACTGTATATAAAATGTAATCCCTTCATCAAAATGTTCATTTGAGAAATAATTTTTAAATAAATGTATCCCCTGTTACCCTCCACCCACAACCCACCCCCTCCAACCCGATCGCCTTCTTCAGGGTACATACATAAAGTTACAAAAACAAACACATACATTTCGGGGAAAATATTTTGAAAGCAAAAACATAAACCAATTACTGCTATAAACGTGCGCTTTATGCGCCCATGCCAGTAATGGTATAACACAGATGTAAGGTGGTAACAGTGTATATGTATGACACAAACGTTGCTATACGTTTAAAGTTTGTTCACATAGTAAATAAACTAATTCCGAAACCCACACTAGCGTGAACAGATTTGTCTGGGAGTGTACGCATTATTAGAGTTCCTAGAAATAAACGGCTTCTGATTCAATGATTATGTAAAAATACACTGACATCCTATAATATACATGTATAGGAGAAACAGAACATTAAATGGAGAGAACTATGTTATAACAAGGGTCAATGACTTTGAAGCTCTACTGATAGTTGTTGATAGCTAGATCAGCATTCCTGTGAAGTTTCATGATTTTTTCATTTAATGGGGAGCTAAGGGGCCCTTGTTGGATCAGTTTTACATAGAGTTATAGGGAAGAACTTCAAAAATCTTCTATGAAACTACAAGAGGTAAAGGTTTAATATTTTTTTATTTATTATCAGCTTATGGATCCTCTACCAGTTTTGTTCAAATGGTGACCCTTGGGTCAAATTTGGCCCCGCCCCAGGGGTCGCAGTTTTACATAGACTTATATATAGGGGTAAACTTTAAAAATCTTCTCTGAAACAACACGAGTCAAAGGTTTAATATTTTGTATTTACACTCAGCTTATGGTCCTCTACCAAGTTTGTTCAAATGGTGACACTGGGATCAAATTTGGCTCTGCCCCTGGGTCACATGTCAAACTTGGTTTGAGTGTTTATATTAATGAAAGTTTGATTTTTAGCTCTACTGATCAGAGATCAGCAGAGCTTATGCCGTGGTGTGGTGTCCGTCGTCCGTCCGTCCGTCCGTCCGTCTGTCCGTTAACTTTTATTTGTAGCGACTACTCCTCTGAAACTACTGGATGGATATTCTTAAAACTTTACAGAAATGTTGCCCATGAAGTCTAGTTGATTCTAGCAAAAATTCATGTTGATGTGAAATCCAAGATGGCCGCCAAAGCTAAAAATAGATTTTTAGCTCTACTGATCAGAGATCAGCAGAGCTTATGTCGTGGTGCGGCGTCCGTCTGTCCGTCTGTCTGTCCGTAAACTTTTATTTGTAGCGACTTCACAGCTGAAACTACTGGATGGATATTCATGAAACTTTACAGAAATGTTGCCCATAAAGTCTAGTTGATCCTAGCAAAAATTCATGTTGATGTGAAATCCAAGATGGCCGCCAAAGCTAAAAATAGACTTTTAAAATACAAGTTTGTAGCGACTTCTTCTTGAAAACTATAAGTGATATTGATATGAGACTTTTTCTAAAATGATCAGCATGACATGATGTTGATCCTAGTCAAAAATCGTTTTGATTCAACGTTAAACATGGCTGCCAGCGGCCATCTTTGTTTACATAGAGTTATATAGTAAAAACTTGTAGCGACAACTTCTCTGAAACTACTTGGCGGATTGTCATGAAACTTTACAGGAATGTTGCTCTTGATGTCTAATTGATCCTAGAAAAATTTCAGGTCGGCCGGAAATTCAAGATGGCCGTCACAGCTAAAAATAGATTTTTAAAAAATAAGTTTGTAGCGACTACTTCTTGAAAACTATAAGTGATATTGATATGGGACTTTTTCTAAAATGATCAGCATTACATGATGTTGATCCTTGTCAAAAATCGTTTTGATTCAACGTTTAACATGGCTGCCAGCGGCCATCTTTGTTTACATAGAGTTATAT
The DNA here is from genome assembly GCA_037043455.1 of Cyrtodaria siliqua. NCBI lineage: Eukaryota > Metazoa > Mollusca > Bivalvia > Adapedonta > Hiatellidae > Cyrtodaria > Cyrtodaria siliqua. The sequence goes on from JAWPHD010011348.1 coordinate 11,160, forward strand.
AGTAAAAACTTGTAGCGACTACTCCTCTGAAACTACTTGGCGGATTGTCATGAAACTTTACAGGAATGTTGCTCTTGATGTCTAATTGATCCTATCAAAATTTCAGATCGGCCGGAAATTCAAGATGGCCGTCACAGCTAAAAATAGATTTTTAAAAAATAAGTTTGTAGCGACTACTTCTTGAAAACTATAAGTGATATGGGACTTTTTCTAAAATGATCAGCATGACATGATGTAGATCCTTGTGGAAAATTATTTTGATTCGGCATAAACATGGCTGCCAGTGGCCATCTTTGGTTACATAGAGTTATATAGTAAAAACTTGTAGCGACTACTCCTCTGAAACTACTTGACGGATGTTCATGAAACTTCACAGGAATGTTGCTCTTGATGTCTAGTTGATCCTAGAAAAATTTCAGGTCGGCCAGAAATTCAAGATGGCCGCCACAGCTAAAAATAGATTTAAAATAAATAAGTTTGTAGCGACTACTTCTTCAAAACAATAAGAGATATTGATATGGGACTTTTTCTAAAATGATCAGTATGACATGATGTTGGTCCTTGTCGAAAATCGTTTTGATTTGACCTTAAACATGGCTGCTTTGTTTACATAGAGTTATATAATGAAAACTTGTAGCGACTACTTCTTTGAAACTACCTGACGGATTTTCATGAAACTTCACAGGAATGTTGCTCTTAATGTCTTATTGATCTTAGCAAAATTTCAGGTCGGCCGGAAATTCAAGATGGCCGCCACGGTTAAAAATAGATTTTCAAAAACCAAGTCTGTAGCGACTACTTCCTGAAATCAAAATCAATCAGTAGAGCTTCAAGGTCATTGACCTCTTGTTTAAATACAAGTTTGTAGCGACTACTTCTTGAAAACTATAAGTGATATTGATATGGGACTTTTTCTAAAATGATCAGCATGACATGATGTTGGTCCTTGTCGAAAATCGTTTTGATTTGACGTTAAACATGGCTGCCAGCGGCCATCTTTGTTTACATAGAGTTATATAATGAAAACTTGTAGCGACTACTCCTCTGAAACTACTTGACGGATTTTCATGAAACTTTACAGGAATGTTGCTCTTGATGTCTAATTGATCCTAGCAAAATTTCAGGTCGGCCGGAAATTCAAGATGGCCGCCACGGCTAAAAATAAATTTTCAAAATACAAGTTTGTAACGATTACTTCTTGAAAACTATAAGTGATATTGATATGGGACTTTTTCTAAAATGATCAGCATGACATGATGTTGGTCCTTATCAAAAATCGTTTTGATTCGACGTTAAACGTGGCTGCCAGCGGCCATCTTTGTTTACATAGAGTTATATAGTAAAAACTTGTAGCGACTACTCCTCTGAAACTACTTGGCGGATTTTCATGAAACTTTACAGGAATGTTGCTCTTAATGTCTAATTGATCCTAGCAAAATTTCAGATCGGCCAGAAATTCAAGATGGCTGCCACAGTTAAAAATAGATTTTTAGCTCTACTGATCAGAGATCAGCAGAGCTTATGCCGTGGTGCGGCGTCCGTCGTCCGTCCGTCCGTCCGTCTGTCCGTCCGTTAACTTTTATTTGTAGCGACTACTCCTCTGAAACTACTGGATGGATATTAATAAAACTTTACAGAAATGTTGCCCATGAAGTCTAGTTGATCCTAGCAAAAATTCATGTTGATGTGAAATCCAAGATGGCCGCCAAAGCTAAAAATAGATTTTTTAAATTCAAGTTTGTAGCGACTACTTCTTGAAAACTATAAGTGATATTGATATGGGACTTTTTCTAAAATGATCAGCATGACATGATGTTGATCCTTGTCGAAATTTATTTCGATGCGACTTTAAACATGGCCGCTAGCAGCCATCTTTGTTTACATAGATTTATATAGTAAAAACTTGTAGCGACTACTCCTCTGAAACTACTGGATGGATATTCATGAAACTTTACAGAAATGTTGCCCATGAAGTCTAGTTGATCCTAGCAAAAATTCATGTTGATGCACAATCCAAGATGGCCGCCAAAGCTAAAAATAGATTTTTAAAATACAAGTTTGTAGCGACTACTCCTTGAAAACTATAAGTGATATTGATATGGGACTTTTTCTAAAATGATCAGCATGACATGATGTTGGTCCTTGTCAAAAATCGTTTTGATTCGACGTTAAACATGGCTGCCAGTGGCCATCTTTGTTTACATAGAGTTATATAGTAAAAACTTGTAGCGACTACTCCTCTGAAACTACTTGACGGATGTCCATGAAACTTCACAGGAATGTTGCTCTTGATGTCTAGTTGATCCTAGAAAAATTTCAGGCTGGCCGGATATTCAAGATGGCCGCCACGGCTAAAAATAGATTTAAAATAAATAAATTTGTAGCGACTACTTCTTGAAAACTGTAAGTGATATTGATATGGAACATTTTCTAAAATGATCAGCATGACATGATGTTGATCCTTGTCGAAATTTATTTCGATGCGACTTTAAACATGGCCGCTAGCGGCCATCTTTGTTTACATAGATTTATATAGTAAAAACTTGTAGCGACTACCCCTCTGAAACTACTGGATGGATATTCATGAAACTTTACAGAAATGTTGCCCATGAAGTCTAGTTGATCCTAGCAAAAATTCATGTTGATGCGAAATCCAAGATGGCCGCCAAAGCTAAAAATAGATTTTTAAAATACAAGTTTGTAGCGACTACTCCTTGAAAACTATAAGTGATATTGATATGGGACTTTTTCTAAAATGATCAGCATAACATGATGTTGGTCCTTGTCAAAAATCGTTTTGATTCGACGTTAAACATGGCTGCCAGTGGCCATCTTTGTTTACATAAGAGTTTGTATAGTAAAAATGTGTAGTGACTACTCCTCTGAAACCACTAGACGGATTTTCATGAAACTTCACAGGAATGTTGCTCTTGATGTCTAGTTGATCCTAGCACAATTTCAGGTCGGCTGGAAATTCAAGATGGCCACCACAGCTAAACATAGATTTTTAAAAACAAGTTTGTAGCGACTACTTCTTGAACACTGTAAGTGATATTGATATGGGACTTTTTCTGAAATGATCAGCATGACAAGATGTTGATCCTTGTCAAAAATTATTTTGATTCGACATTAAACATGGCTGCCAGTGGCCATCTTTGTTTACCTAGAGTTATATAGTAAAAACTTCAACTTGTAGCGACTACTCCTCTGAAACTACTTGACAGTTTTTATGAAACTTCACTTCACCTAGCTATCAAAATCTATCAGTAGAGCTTCAAGGTCATTGACCTCTTGTTAAAAAATAAGTTTGTAGCGACTACTTCTTGAAAACTATAAGTGATATTGATATGGGACTTTTTCTAAAATGATCAGCATGACATGATGGTTATCCGAGTCGAACATTATTTTGATTCGACATTAAACATGGCTGCCAGTGGCCATCTTTGTTTACATAGAGTTATATAATGAAAACTTGTAGCGACTACTCCTCTGAAACTGCTTGACGGATTTCAGGTCGGCCGGAAATTCAAGATGGCCGCCATGGCTAAAAATAGATTTTCAAAATGCAAGTTTGTAGCGACTACTTCTTGAAAACTATAAGTGATATTGATATGGGAATTTTTCTAAAATGATCAGCATTACATGATGTTGGTCCTTGTTAAAAATCATTTTGATTCGATGTTAAACATGGCTGTCAGCGGCCATCTTTGTTTACATAGAATTATATAATGAAAACTTGTAGCGACTACTCCTCTGAAACTACTTGACGGATTTTCATGAACTTCACAAGAATGTTGCTCTTGATGTCTAATTGATCCTAGCAAAATTTCAGGTCGGCCGGAAATTCAAGATGGCTGCCACGGCCAAAAATAAATTTTCAAAAAACAAGTTTGTAGCGACTACTTCCTGAAATCAAAATCAATCAGTAGAGCTTCAAGGTCATTGACCTCTTGTTTTTAAAGCTAGCCATTCTTGAGCCAAATACATCCTTCCCCATGAAATAACAAGATCATCTGATAGTAGCCTAGTAATGAGATGAAGTAATCAGATTGATAAATATCACCTGGCCAGGTAATTAAAAAGTAATCATTGATATACAATTTCTTGTATATTACATTAATTGTATTACTATATTATACACACATGCTAATATTACACCCAGTCCAGCCCTTTAGTCCCACTATAAAAGTCAATGCCTTAAAATGGTACATCTTTTTTTCAAATTTACTATGGTGATAAATTTCAAAAATACTATCTAGTAGATATTGAAATTTATGAAGGTTCAAGGTCATGATTTATACTAATTAAAAACAAATCCGAACACATTTCTTCCACTCGAGGATAATAAATACATCATTCGGCGAGGGATATCAATTCATCGAATTTGCTTGTTATATACTAAGACTGAGTCAACCAGTGAGTTAACCACCTATAGATTAAGTACTGTTCTGTTTTTTGTTCTCGTTTCTTTTTAGCTCTACTGGCCAAAGGCCTGGTGAGCTTATGCGATCACTGTTAGCAATTTTATAAAATCGACATCTCTGAAACTGCTTGAAGGATTTTGATGAAACTTTATCACAATGTTACTTAGGAGGGCCCCTCTTAGTCGTCCAAGATGGCAGCCATGGCTAAAATTATGTCAAATTTAGGGAAATTTCAAACAACATCTCCTCTGGAACCACTTGTTCCATTCTAGTGAAATATCATATACACGTCCCTTGGGTTGGCCTCTATCAAGTTTGTGTTTTTCGTTATTGTCGAATAATCAAAATGGCCACGACAACCCAAAGTTTACGTAGAGTTATATAGGAAAAGGCTAAACATGACATCTTTTCTGAAACCGCTTGAAGGATTTTGATGAAACTTAATCACAATGATCTTTGGGATAGTCCTCCTCAGATTTGTGTTTTTTGCGGCCGTCAGTCATCCAAGATGGCCGCCATGGCTAAAATTAGGTCAAATTTAAAGAGATTTCAAACGACATCTCCGACGAAACTTCTTATTCCATTCTAATGAAATATCATATACATGTTCCTTGAGTTGGTCTCTATCAAGTTTGTGTATTTCGTTATCGTCGAATAATCAAAATGGTCGCCTTGTTTGAAGTTCTGTTTACTTTATAGTTAAATCCGGTCTAATCATGTTTGTACCTGACTGACTGTGAATCTGTTTGAATCACAGTTGCATGTGTTGCGAGATAAATATCTCCCTGACTGCATTGTTCAACTTGTTGATCCAGATTTCTACAAACTTTGTTTTAAATTTTTAACTTTTATTTACTTTACCAAACTTTGTTTAAAAAACCTTGTTTTAAGTTATGTTTACTTTATTGTTAAACATAGTCTAATCGTATGTTTCTATGATCAGTAGTGTTGTTGATTTGATCGATCATCGATCAGTTATGCCTTCGATCACAATTTTTCATGATCAACTTGACTCATTTGTTGAAAACCATGGCTTATTTCATTCTCTTTTACTAAAATATACAAATAAAAATAAAACCAGTTATAGTTTTGCAACAAATCATCACATGTTTATAGCGGGTACACAAGCTTTGTACCGACTACTTCTCCTTATCTCCCGATAAAAGCTGTTTTACAGTAGAGCGTCTACAGGCCCTCTTGGGCCTCTTGTTTAAATATTCATGAATAAATATTCGAAATCGTCACCATGTATTCGTGATATATATCGTATTCGCCACACCCTGTATTCATTACAGCCCTCATGTATGCCTACATTACCATTTATTAAGATAAAAGCATGTTGTTGTTTTTTCAGGGAGTACGAATTGACAGATTTTGATGACCTGCTGAGACATCTGACCTTTGTCAACTTGTACGAATACAAAGTCTACAGACCTGGGGTACGTATTTTTAACTCCAAAGTTAGTAACGATCATCCACACACAAAACTGGAAATCTGTATATAAAGTTTAATGAAAGGTAGATTTTTTATATTTGTTTTCAGCATTTTAACTCCTTCTCACATTCCTTAACCTGCCTTGATATTTGACCCGGTAATCATGGTTGTAAGGGCCTTCCTTAATCCAAGATCAGACAGTAACAGCAGCAGAGCTGGTGTTGAACCATTGTTTTATAGAAAATATGAATACCATAATTATTCCATTATGCAACAGCGTTCATGATAATATTAATTAATTTATATTGTGTTGATATGCTTTTTAGCTCGAATGATCAAAGATCAGCAGAGCTTATGCCGTGGTGCGTCGTCCGTCTGTAAACTTTTTTTTTTTTTGTGGTGAATACTCCTCTGAAACTACTTGCCGGATTTGCATGAAACTTCACAGGAATGTTGCTGTTGAAGTCTAGTTGATCCTGGTAAAAATTCATATTGATTATGAACCTTTACCAAAATGACTGGCCCAACAGGTAGTTGGTCCTAATCAAAGTTCATGTTGATTGGATGTCAAACATGGCCAACAGCAGCCATCTTTGTTTACATAGTTATATAGGAAAAACTTGTGGCGACTACTCCTCTGAAACTATTTGATGGAATTTCATTAAACTTGACAGGAATGTTGCTCTTGATGTCTAGTTGATCCTAGCAAAAATTCAGGTTGGTAAGAAATTCAAGATGGCCGCCACTGCTAAAATATATTTTAAAAACATTGCGACATTGTGGCGACTACTTCTCAAAAAGCGTAAGTGATATTGAATTGGAACCTTTACCAAAATGAGTGGCACGACATCTTGCAGCCGGATCAGAGTTTACACTGTCTGGGTTCTCATCAGAAATTTGACCGAAACACTCTTTTATACTATAAATGGACTGGTCCAAATTCAAAGAAAGGACATACCATTATACATTCATAGAGGGGTAAGGATTAAGTCTCCTTTGTATTTTTGGCTCTCAGAAAAAGACTGAAAACAAATTGTAAGATTTTAAGATTTTATTTTGATTCTGATTTCCCAAATATAACCACTGAGACAAGAGCAAATCTACTTGTACTGGTGAGATAGTAACCTAATTCTCAGGAGATGACCTGTGACCTGGTCACACACCTGCTATATTTATGAATACGGATCATCCCATCTATGTTACAAAAGGGTGATTTGGAGAAATTACTGTTGAGCAGCAAGTAGGATAGACTAAGGTTGATGTTGTAAGGGATTTAATTGATATAGCTTTATAATAAAAAATTGTGGTAGCATTATGACATTTTTATAAGCTGGAAAAAAACATATTCTTTAGACTAGGATAAAATTGAATGAGATTATAATGTTGCATAGGTAATGTTGCATAATGAATCATAATATTTAGGAATATAGGAATGTTGCTCTTGATGTCTAGTTGGTCCTAAGTTAAAATCAGGTTGGCTTAAAATGCAAGATGGCTAAAAAAAGATTTTAAATACAATTTTGTGGCGACTACTTCTCTAAAACCATAAGTGGTATCGGTTTGGTACCTTTACCAAAATGACGTCCATAAAACTTTACAGGAATGTTGGTCTTGATGTCCAGTTAGTCCCAAGTAAAATCAGGTTGGCCGGAAATTCAAGATGGCTGCCACAGCTTAAATACAAGTTTGTGGCAACTACTTTCCAAAATCTGTAAGTGGTATTGATTTGGAACCTTTACTAAAATGACTGCCATGACATGTAGTTGGTCCTAAACAAAATTCATTTTGATTCTATGTCAAACATGGCACCCAGCGACCATCTTTTTTTATATAGAGTGATATAGGAAAAACTTGTTGCGACTACTTCCCTGAAAGTGATGGTCCTATTTTCATTAAACTTCACAGGTTCCGATGGCTAATCTAGCTATTAAAATCTGTCAATAGAGCTTCAAGGTCATTGACCTCTTGTTTTTAGCTCGACGGATCAGAGATCAGCAGAGCTTATGCCATGGTGCGTCGTCCGTCTGTCCGTAAACTTTTATTTGTAGCGGCTACTCCTGAAACTACTGGATGGATATTCATGAAACTTTACAGAAATGTTGCCCATGAAGTCTAGTTGATCCTAGCAAAAATTCATGTTGTTGTGAAATCCAAGATGGCCGCCAAAGCTAAAAATAGATTTTTAAAATACAAGTTTGTAGCGACTACTTCTTGAAAACTATAAGTGATATTGATATGGGACTTTTTCTGAAATGATCAGCATGACAAGATGTTGATCCTTGTCGAAAATTATTTTGATTCGACATTAAACATGGCTGCCAGTGGCCATCTTTGTTTACCTAGAGTTATATAGTAAAACTTCAACTTGTAGCGACTACTCCTCTGACAGATTTTTATGAAACTTCGCAGGAATGCTGATCTAGCTATCAAAATCTATCAGTAGAGCTTCAAGGTCATTGACCTCTTGTTTCTTTACTAACCTTTATTTTTTCTTCTTTTTTAGATGTATACAGATGAGTTTATAAAGCAGTTTTTATCTGAAAATCCAGACATCTCGTGGGAGCCCATTGAGGTAGTATACTTGATTTAGGTGTATATTTTGGATGTAAGATAATTCCTACTTTAATCGGTATAAAATCGGAACAATACTAGAATAAACTTTGCTTACAAGTCACTAATTATGAACTGCTTGAAATCACAGCTTGAAATGTCTGTGTCACGTCAACATAAATTGTTGTAATTGTTGATGTATAATACAGCATCTGAGACTTTAATACGGAAAATATTTTGACAGTTTATTGTTTCGGAGTTCATAATCCTCCAAGCATGTTAAAGAACCACAAGAATTTACTTGCTAGTAAGAGATCCCAGATCCCATGTATCTGTCCCCTCTCATTTGGGAATCTCGAAATAACCTACATGTTACACAATTTATTTCAGTTTTTGGGAAATGTGTTTCTGAGGCTTATTTGATATTATGATTTAAATGGGAGAATTTGTTTCTTTTGTTCTAGGAGTCCATACACCAGATGTTGTTAGAAGCTTTCACTGCGGCTTGCAGTAAGCCTGCACCAGCTGGCTTTGGTGATTTTCCGTTGTCGCGGGCAATCTACGGAATAGATTTGGTGCTCCAGTGGGGTAAGAATGACAAAGGTACGCCAAGTTTGATGTAGGTTGCAAATCGATAGGACAGTGTTAATACATGATGAATTCTCTCTCAACCATCAAAGACCCGAAATGTTGTAGAATTTTAACAAACCTAAATCACACTACACCGGTAGAGTATCTGCCTCGTATGTAGGTCATGGGTTTAAATCCCAGCTGGATCATACAAAAGACTAAAAACAGTTATGGTACTAGTGGCTCCCTTGCTTGACACTCGGCATATAAAGGGTAGATTTTGGAATGGTCGGCCCAGTGCAAGTATAATGTGACTGGGTGGGGTATCATGCCGTGTCTACGGCGCGGTATTCAAGTGTGTCAGAACTATCAAATTGAGCACTGAGCTCACTGCTACAAGTAGTCGTGATATGACTGAAAGATTGTTGTCGAACCCCGTTCATACTTACAAAGAATACAGTGTTCTGTCAGACATGATATCTTGTGCATGTAAAAGGCTGAAGGTGAGCTGTTGATTTTGCTTTTTGTCAGTCTGTTGTCTGTCCTTGTGTTAACTTTTTTTAATGATTTCTCTAAGCTGCTTGCCAAGTTTTAACCACTGTACCGACATTCTTACTATTCAGTTGAAAGTCAGGGTATAATTTAACAAAACATTCTATGTTTTACAGTTATTATTCCTACACCATCTCTTACAGGGGAGCGTACAGTACAGCCTATGTTGTGTGAGGTGAACTTTGCCCCCGACTACATCAGCTGGCGTGATAACTACCCGGACATGCTCAACACGGCCTTCAGTGCGCTATTCTTCGACGATATAGAAGGTCGCGAGGACCAGATCAGACGCCTGAGCCCATGAACTGTACTAGTATAGACAGCACAGAAATCAGTTACAGAAATTACAGACCATGAACAGAAATTACAGACCATGAGAAGTACTGACTTCAGATATAGAATAAAATTCTTATCCTCTGTGAGGAAAGGATGGCAGTTGCCCTATTCTTGTTTGTGAAGCATACTGGCCTTAATGTTTGAGGATTTGATATTTTTTTCATACTCAATTTGGATATATGTAGCCTTTTATACCAACAAAATGCACAAGTAAAAGTATGTTTTACACTTAACATGTGAGAAACATGTAAGAGATACAGGAGCCACAGGCTGGTAACTTCATATAGACCAGTCGATAAGATACAGGATAATTAATAACTCTGGTGAACTAACTAATCACCGGAAATCTGCGACAACTGCCAGTTTAAGAATTATAATTTCTATTTCATCGAATTATAATTGAGATCAATGATGGAACAACTAATTTGCACAGTTTCAGTTTGAAAATATATATATATGACATTATCACACTCTGGATCAACTAGGAGTACTGAGACAAAACTACTGTTTCTGGTTATGTTACAATTTTATTCAGTTTCACGGTAATACATGCATCTCTTGGCCAAACAAATCAGAGAAAATAAGTCTGAAGACTTAGAGAATATATTTACAAACAATGCAGTGCCAGCCTGACATGATTCCAAGACTGAAGTGGGTTTCCCCAGTCTCTCCATGTGTATTTCCTTTCGAAAGCAAGTATGCTGTATACAGCTTATTTGCAATTAAAGAGAATTTATTTTTCAAGGTACCTGATATTGCTTTAATATATCTATGCACTAGTTTGATAAGATTTCTAAAATAAATTGTGCAAGAATAAAATACGTTGGAAGATATAAATATATATAGTTTTCCATTTGTTGTCTTCCGTAGCAACTTGAACAAATGGTGATATGCCACTTGCATTTCCCACAGGCCTCCATTATCGCCTTTTAGCATACGACCCTCATTTCTATATCCAAACGGATAAAAAAAAACTATTTTTTTTAAAATAACTTTCTTAGAGACACTCGAACATGACCAGCAAATTGGATGTAATGCGATGTTTTCAGCCTCTAAAACCTCACTGAAGGTGAGCACCCACAGAATGGCTGTAAAGAAATGTTACTTTTTCCAAATTTACCCTTAGTACAATTGTATCCATAAAAATGCAATTTCGGTCAAAAATCCTAAATGAACATGTTTTATGATGGAAATATAATATGCCGATGCTTTATGGGGATTTGTTATGATTTGGGTAATTTAATCCAATCAGAATCTACCTTATGCCCTAATAGACCCTATACTTTGTTCAACCAATCAGAATCCCCAAATCAGTAGTGGTCTCTGACCAAATTAGAATATTAATTAATAACACCACCAAGTTGGTAAAATATCTACACTGCACATCTTTGTACATTGTAACAAAATGGATTCAAATATACTTTATATAGTTTTTAACTGTTAGTCAGGGCCTCATTTTCCCCCGACTTTGAATAGGAACTTTGGTAAGATTTTTGCCAATGATTTTTTACTTAACTAGTTTCATTCTACTGATTTGATAAAGAATTTATTAAGAAAGTTATGATTTCAGAAGTTGTTACATACATATGATAAGTATTGGTGGTCTAATTAACGTGAGAGCTCTCAATGTCTGATGTCCACCCACAGTATTTATAACTAACAAATCTTCAATTGTCTGTATTATATACAAAATTAACAAGACAAATAAATATTTAAGGGAGAATGGGATCTGGTTGTCAGGTGAATGCTGGCCGGTATATCAGATTAACATGAAATCAAAACAGTATTATAAGTAGCTAATTTGATGTGTGCAACATTCAAATATTAGCCTATGCATTGTCATGAAAAAAAACAGCTAAATTCATAAAGCTGTACATTTAAATATTTTGATACAATTTTATTTTTTGTACTTAATCTCCAAAAGTAGAACATCCGTACGGTTTCTTGTGTGGACGCTTGTCTATTGTTCTTCTGAAATAACACAGTCTAATGTTTGTTTAAACAGTTATACCTCATTGACATTTATCCAAATTTATTTTTAAGTTTCAAACGTACAGCACCGTTATGAATCGGAGATGTTAATTCATAAGATCGCTTTGTTTTTTTTATTCAACTTTTTTCCCCAACAATTTCAAGTATCAGTCTCTTCTGTAGTTTTCTTGCTCTTTTTACGGCGACCAGCTGCTGCTTCATTTACAGCTACGTTTTCATCACCTTCCCCACCATTTACAGCCACTTCTGCACCTTCAACCTTACGTTTACGTTTTAGTCCCTTCATTTTTCTCGTCTGAAGATCATCCAGATTCTGTTTTTGCATGTGTATTCTCCCAAGTTTGGATCCAAACGGATCTTGTGATATATTCTTCTTTTTCTTGATCTGGAAAAACAGCAATAATAATAGTATGATGATGAACATGGTTTCATGTGCTATTATTGGGTTATTTATACAGACGTAACCAATATAAACACAAATGGTCTACTAAGTTAGTCTGAAGATGCCATACTTTCAGTAAATAGAAAGAATATACCTTACTGTTGCATCATTTCTAATTCATGTTATACTGTAACAGGAGATGGAAGACCAGGAGATGGCCTACACACATTTCCTTAACCTTGAACACACAAGTTTAAACTTGCCCAAAACACCTCTGACATTGATAACCAGTAAAACCGACACAAATAGCGATCCATCTATATAAACCATCCCACAAATCGTGGTTTGAAACGTGCATAAAATTAATCAATTCTGTCATTAAAACAAAACAAATGTTACAAGGGTCAGACAGGTTATTGTTTCTCGGCACCTCTGCCAATTAATGTTCATGCTCCTGTTTGCTGAAACTTTCTGGTAATGTCTACCAGTGTTAAATGTTACATTCAACAGCAACTGTATAGTGGTACCAGCCCATCTGACGGGATTACATCATATTTTTCATACTCCCCACAATCAAGAAGGATATCAATTGTCCAACATGAATTGAAGTGAACTGGGTTTTACGGCACACCAACACATGAAAGGTTATATGGCGCCTAACAGGCATGAACATACCAGGCTCATCCTCCATGAACATCGAGATAAAATAAGGAAAATGGGCCTAGAACCTTCTCACCCTGAACTGCAGAGTTGCTGCAAATTCTATCGTATCCAACATGAGTGGGTCATACAATTAATACTATAGCTTGTTGCAATTAGTTATATAAAGAAATTGTTTGTATTTTTTTTAATGTATGTTTCATTTTCCTTACAAAAAAGATATTTGAAGCTTCTTCTTGTGTAAAATGTTCAGGTATTGGCTTTCGACTTTAATGTTCGTCGAACATGGTAATTGCCCTTAATTTGGAATGAAACGGTAAACATACGAAATCAACTGAGATCATTCTTGGTGAAATCATTGGATTGTCTCCCTTTAACATAGAAAATATTTCGCAGCTTTCCAGTAGAGAAATTCAACGCCCGGTTAATGTCCGAGTCAAAGGCAAGTTATCCTAAAACGAAAGAGGCCCAAGAGGGCCTGTGGACGCTCTACTGGCTAAAGTTAAAGTTTGTGTATAATGAGCCATAACTATGTCAAAAATCATTCAACCGGAACATGGCGAAGAATTGCGCAACTAGGCTTGGTACAGATCATCCCTGCCAAGTATTGCTGAAATCCAGCCAGAGGTTCAGGAGAACTTGTCTGTAAAAAGATAGTCTATTAAAACTTTAAAAGGGCTATAACTCTGCCAAAAATCATTCAACCAGAATACAGCGATGAAATGCACACCAAACAAACATGGTAGAGGACCATAAGACAATGCTACATACAAAATATCAGACCTCAAGTTCTTGTAGTTTTTAGAAGAATTTTTAAGGTTTTCCCTACATAACTCTATGTAAAGCATGTGACCCCGACGCGGGGCCATTTATGACCCATGGGTCATCATTTGAACAAATTTGTTAGAGGACCATAAAACAATGCTACATACAAAATATCAGACCTCTAGGTGTTGTAGTTTCGGAGATTTTTTTATGTTTTTCCCTATATACCTCTATGTAAATCATGTGACTCCCGGGGCGGGACTATTTATGACCCCAGGATCATCACTTGAACAAACTTGGCAGAGAACCATAAGACAATGCTACATACAAACTATCAGACCTCTAGATCTTGTAGTTTCAGAGAAGAAGATTTTTTTATGTTTTCCCTATATAACTATGTAAAACATGTGACAACCGGGCAGTGCCTTTTATGACCCCAGGGTCATCATTTGAACAAACTTGATAGAGGACCATAAGATAATGCTACATACAAAATATCAGACCTCTATTGTTCTAGAAGAATTTTTTTATGTTTTCCTTAAATAACTCTATGTAAAATATGTGACCACCGGGGCATGGGCCATTTATGACCCCATGGTCATATTTGAACAAACTTGATGAGAGGACCATAAGACAATGCTACATGAAAAACATCAGACCTCTAAGTCTTGTGGTTTCGGAGAAAAGTTTTTTTTTAATAAAATTTAAAGCCCCTGGGCGAGCCAAATTTGATCCCAGTGCCATATTTTGAACAAACTTGAGCGAGGACCTTATAAGGAAACTTCAGTGGATTCGTTTCAGAGAAGAAGTTGTCTGAAGAAAATGCTGACATAAGCTCGACTGGCATATGGCCAGTAGAGCTAGTAAAGTGAGACGTACCGTAGATGTTTTGGGAACTCTCAAGCTTCTCTTGTACAAGTCGTCGGATGCGAGTTTTGTTCTGCGTACAGTGAGGTCCACGGAGGGTCCCATCTCGTCTAGCTCTACCCTTGGTACCCTACTGCCTGATTTCTTCATGATAATTCTGTAGGGAACAATGATGATATAGGGGTAGTAAAAAGCAGGGCTATTAAGTGAATTGAAATCAATATCCAACATATCAGTTGCAATGCAAAAAGTTGCCATTTAACTTGCAAACAAACTTGATGTATTAGCTATGTTTTAGGACAACAATAAAATGTATGACTTCACAAGAAAAAAAAAAAAAAAAATCAGTTTTCACGCACGTAAATTTTGACACGTTATTTGAACTATTTATTAACGTTTGAAATTGAGGCAAAATTCTACTTTTAATTTAACACGCTTTATAACCAAAAAGAAAGCAATATCTCAAAGAGAATGCACTTATACTTGCAAACAGACTTTTACCAAACTTGTACAGAATATTGGACATAAAATCTTGGAGGTTAAATTCTATCCACATACAAGATAATCTTTAATCAGATTCAGATGACCTAAGGAGGCAAATGTGAAACTAAAGCTAATGATATTTTACTATTAAATACATGCTGCATGACGTCACAATCCCACTCTGGGCCAGCTTGTGTGGATGACGTGTGAGTGACATTGTTCCTGTTTGCCATGCCTGAGGACCCTCGGATATCTAGACCTGAATATTTATTTTTTATTCTAAAATTCTACAGAAATACTAGATGTGACGTAAACAGCCGTGTACCTGTAACTTCGGAGGAATATTTTGCCATCCACAGCAGTAATCATTAGCACGTGCTCCAGGCCCGCCAGTCTTACCTGCTGTATGACCGGTCCACGGAAAAAATCTGCAAAGAATTAAATGCACTTTTTTCTGAATAGTGTGATACCCACTTGCCGCCAGAGCCAGTATCAAGTTATTTCACATCCGTATATAGTCCCTTGACTGTAAAGTGAAAATATGTGATAAATACAAATTGCATAGATATTTGGGATATCACATCCTATATGAAACCTTAAGCAATACATGTATCAGCCTTTCAGCTAAAAATCTTGGGTGGATACCGAGTCTCCAAAATAACCCAAAAAAAACAACAGGTTCTTCCTCTAACTCAAAGTGCAATGTACCTATGAAGTTAGTGTGTGGGTGTTGTCTCGGAATGCATATTTACAGATGAGATCATTTGACCGTGACCGTTGACCTACTGACCCCAAAATCAATAGGGTTTCTCCTCTCACCAAAGGCAATGTTCCTATGAAGTTTCATCAGGTGGGTTTAATGGTTTCAAATTTATCATGCGTAATGCGTGTTTTTAATACCGACATACAACTCCATGCCATAATTCGTCCCATTTTTCAAACAGGCTTATACACATTAGAGGTGAACAAATGGTTGAACATAGGTCAAATACTTTTCAAGTTATGGTCAAGGTTAGGTTGCAGGTTAAGGTGTGACGGATGGATAAAATGACACCTAAGCGCATGCGACACAAAAAGTATTTTGGATGTAAACTATAAAACATTTATTTCTCGACTGATTTTCAAAACTAAGAATCATGTCATCTGCACAGTATACTTGATTTCCTGTTTTAATGTAATTGTGTTTTATGTTGCGATTTATATACTGCTAACATCTTTAAGTGATTACATCAGGTTTTTCCTAAGAATTTGTGTCTTTATGAGTAAATTATCGCAAGCATAGTAGGATACTTTCTATTAAAAGATAAAACTGATGTGATGTAAATATTTACCTATGAACATGTTTTTCAGTCGTATATATTCTGGCTCCGTGTCAAACTGTTCTCCAGCAAACATCAGGCATGGTTTGGTTCCCATTGAACATTTAGCACCCTGAACACAGAATAAATTCATAAATGGCTCAGTGTTGTTTTACATGTAGATGATTTGTATTAAAGATATGAAGAAATTGTAGAGCTGCTTGAGCGAAAAGCGTGACTTAGTCGGCACAATGGCGTATGTCTGTCCGTCCATTTCTCAAAACATTTGTTTATCATTTTTTTATTCAACAATATCTTTAAAACTACAAGTGATACAACTTTCAAATTTGGTCAGTGGGTGTATTATTATACTAAACATATAACACACAGACATGCGTCCATTACCTTGACATTTAGGTTTAAAAGGACATATAACTTGGAAAACCAAATGTCCAACATTTGCTCAAAATGTTTTCTTCTTTCAGTAATATAAGCTGTAAGTAATACAACTATCACATTTAATCAGTAGGTGTATTACTTTGGTATGTATTTATAACTTCTTATTAGGTCAGGCTCCTCCAATTATTTTTTCAATACTTCGGTCACACATATCCGGAGCTCGACTTGCCGGCTGTGGCCTATTAGATAAATCTTGAAAAACCATTATAATACTAGTCTAGTTTATACAAGGCTTTTTAGAATGGTGTATGGGAATTTATCACATAACTTACGGTGTGGGAGTGGAATAACACCATTCTATATTTTCGATGTACCACTAGTTATATAAATATGCAAATAAGCCTAGTATGCGCTGTCAAAAAAAAATTGATAATGACTATGATCCAATTCCCATGGTTAATATCGGTTTCGCGTGTTAAAGCGACAGGCAAAATGAAATAAAAGTCGATATGAGAGTTATGTGATAAATAGAATCTAACATTCATTCTCATTCATTATTGAATTTATTAAACGAGTTAGCAAAAATGATATTGCATTGTATCATTTTGCCAACTCGTTTTATAAATGCAATAATTAATGAGTACTCATGTAAGATCCTCTATATATCAACCTGTTTTATTTCATTTCAACCTTCACATTCGGCTCAAATGGAAACCTTTATCCCCATTTTATATGGATCAATTAACAATTGTAGCTGCCAAGTTAAACGGCTGGTAAGTAAAATGACATGGTCCAACTGGGATAGGGGCAAAATCCTACTGAGTTATGTCCTTAGATGGATTGTCGCCTTTTACACAGAATGGAAAACAATCAGTACAAGGTTTATCGTAATACATGTTTTCCTTGAATTTGTATTGAAGTCGGTATCTGCAAAAAAATGGAGTTAAACCCAGTTTTTAAATGTCCACCATATTGCTTTCTATATTACCCGTCAATATCCATATTAACTGTCGTCGACATAGTATGTGTGGTATGGCTGGTCGATTAACCAACCAAATTCAGATGATTTTTTAAGAAATACGATTATTTTGAGGCAGGTGACCTTAGAAAGTATGAATGTAAAGAATAAAAAAATGCATTGCGTTTGAGCCTATATATGTATCAAGTCTTGTTGAAAAAAAAACATTACACCAAATGCAGTACCATACACCAGGCCAACAAGGTGCTAAAACATGAAAAGTCATTTGAAATTTAATCACAACATGTTCACTAAAACAGTTAATAGATATCTAATACACCACACTGGTTAATATTTGCTTACCTCAACATCGTACATAGACTTGAAGCCTTCTATACCAAGTTCCACCATGTCCAGTATATGATGATCAAATAGCCGACCTGAAAAGAAAGCAAAAACTAATTATCTGGTATCAATTTATGGTACACAACTATAATGTAATCCATCTTAATGTGTCCGAGTAAACCTGTTGGTAAACCCCCTACTCTACACCCCTTTAAACTGTTTTGTATCGTATCAAGAGTGCATGTACATACTTTACAGCCTCTGTTGTAAAAATGTCAACATACTATAAGTGGTAAGTATGTTTGTCACTTTTGGTAAGTATGTCACTTTATTCATCGCATTTCCAGATTAAATACTGAAAAGGTGATCCCTTGGAAGCAACGAACACAAACGAGAGAAAAGTAGCAGACTCGGGCTTTATTGAGTCTGTTCATGAGTGGTAATTATAAGATGCAACACCTCTCACGCCTCCTAGCAACGGTTTTTAAGCGATATTCTACTTTAAAGCAAAACAGAATGGGCTTGATGATCCCAAAGGACCAGTAAATAATAACACTACTGATTTATAGTCGGGGCTACTTTTTACGGCTGCCACACAGCACCAGACAAATGCTAGTGTGAATGTCAATAAATACTGAAAAGGTGATCCCTTGGAAGCAACAAACACAAACAAGAGAGAAAAGTAGCAGACTCGGTTTTATCGAATCTGTTCAGGAGAGGTAACTATAAGATGCAACACCTCTCACGCCTCCTAGCACCGGCTTAAGCGATATTCTACTTTAAAGCAACACAGAAAGGACCAGTAAATAACACTACTGACTTCAGTAGACTTCAACACTACTACCAACCCCCACCCCAATAGTATATGACAATGCAGATATAAAAGTTAAAGGCACTATACTGCCAAATATTGCATGCCTGTTTTACATAATCATTACACCATGAGTCAATCAAGTCTACATGTAAATAACAGGTGATGATAATACAAACTGTTTAAAAAAGTCATTTAAACAGAGAATATTATATCAGTGCATTTTATTATCCAGTTTATTAAGCGCGGCTTAGAAAACAAAGAATAGCGAGGCTCTACCGAGCTTTTCTGTGTTTTTGTGCCGAGCCTAATAAACTTGATAGTAAAAGACACTGACATAATATTATTTTATCAAGTACATCCACATTTTCTGTATAGTTTACTAGTTTGATTTTTTAAACAAAATGTTATGTCTGACATGGACGCTGCCATATTGTTTTTTCTATCATGACGTTAAATTATGATGTCAGATAAAGTTACGCATTATAAATACCGAGGAATTCCGGATTGCTTTTGCTGTATCAGTCAGTACTGAATCATCAGTTACCAACTTAAAAATACTTTTGAAACATCTCCGAATGTTGACATTTTAATCGCATCAATAGGTGAATTACTTTATAAACATTTATAACACACCGGTAAAATATGGTACAAAGTTGTTGTGAAATTCGTCAGTTTATCTACTTTAATTACTGGTAATGTGTGTATTTACCTAGTACAAGATTGTTTGGTCGCTTCTTGGAATGGCTACCAAACATGAACAACGATGCATCTGATTTCTGTGAGAAAAACTCCTGAAAAACAAGAATGAAATGTTATTTTTTTGTTAAGTTATCCTTTATAATAACTCTCGGATCTGTCATTGCTTGAGTATATCAGAGAAAGAGTGGACCATCATTGATGTAGAAGATCAGTTTGGCCAAAAAGAAAATTGGTGTGTTTCCTATTGCATGCTAGATAACAAAAAATATAGGGTAGGTCGGTAGGCATTTTCTTGTTTACATTATTTTAACAAGATATTGTGAGATTCTATTTATAACATAAAACCCATACAAGTTGATGATACAACATGGAAGCTTCTCTGTGATGTCAGTTTACCTCGCTATAAGACTGCCCCAGTTAAATTCGCGGTCATGTTACAAATAATAGGACACTTTAAACCAGAAGACTATTGTAAAATGTTTAACATGCATTTTACTAATTAGTTTAATAGTTTATTAGCGTCGTATAGTTTACATGAAAGAAAAACATTCAACACTGAACATATCATATGACATTCCAGGCAAATCATATGGCTTACCTGAATATTTTACACTTTTGCTTTGTAATTCGGTAATAATTTGCATAGTTATGCCACCAGTGCCCAGTGGATTACAGAAAATATAGAATGGTGTTATGTTTCTCTTTCATGATGTAAGCTATGTGATAAATCATTGTTCAGAACAAATTGATAAAAAATAAAAAAAATCTTTTCACATTTTGGCATAAAAAGTTTTAGTGTCGGCACCTTAAAAACAGGGTCGATCGGGCCACCAGAAACACATCTATTTTTCTTTTTGGCCTTATTAACAAGAGGTCAATGACCTTGAAGCTCTACTGATTGATTTTGATTTCAGGAAGTAGTCGCTACAGACTTGTTTTTTGAAAATCTATTTTTAACCGTGGCGGCCATCTTGAATTTCAGGCCGACCTGAAATTTTGCTAAGATCAATAAGACATTAAGAGCAACATTCCTGTAAAGTTTCATGAAAATCCGTCAGGTAGTTTCAAAGAAGTAGTCGCTACAAGTTTTCATTATATAACTCTATGTAAACAAAGCAGCCATGTTTAAGGTCAAATCAAAACGATTTTCGACAAGGACCAACATCATGTCATACTGATCATTTTAGAAAAAGTCCCATATCAATATCTCTTATTGTTTTTGGGAAGTAGTCGCTACAAATTTATTTATTTTAAATCTATTTTTAGCTGTGGCGGCCATCTTGAATTTCCGGCCGACCTGAAATTTTTCTAGGATCAACTAGACATCAAGAGCAACATTCCTGTGAAGTTTCATGAACATCCGTCAAGTAGTTTCAGAGAAGTAGTCGCTACAAGTTTTTACTATATAACTCTATGTAACCAAAGATGGCCACTGGCAGCCATGTTTAACGTCGAATCAAAATAATTTTCCACAAGGATCTACATCATGTCATGCTGATCATTTTAGAAAAAGTCCCATATCAATATCACTTATAGTTTTCAAGAAGTAGTCGCTACAAACTTATTTTTTAAAAATCTATTTTTAGCTGTGACGGCCATCTTGAATTTCCGGCCGACCTGAAATTTTGATAGGATCAATAAGACATCAAGAGCAACATTCCTGTAAAGTTTCATGACAATCCGCCAAGTAGTTTCAGAGGAGTAGTCGCTACAAGTTTTTACTATATAACTCTATGTAAACAAAGATGGCCGCTGGCAGCCATGTTTAACGTTGAATCAAAACGATTTTTGACTAGGATCAACATCATGTAATGCTGATCATTTTAGAAAAAGTCCCATATCAATATCACTTATAGTTTTCAAGAAGTAGTCGCTACAAACTTATTTTTTAAAAATCTATTTTTAGCTGTGACGGCCATCTTGAATTTCCGGCCGACCTGAAATTTTTCAAGGATCAATTAGACATCAAGAGCAACATTCCTGTAAAGTTTCATGACAATCCGCCAAGTAGTTTCAGAGAAGTAGTCGCTACAAGTTTTTACTATATAACTCTATGTAAACAAAGATGGCCGCTGGCAGCCATGTTTAACGTTGAATCAAAACGATTTTTGACTAGGATCAACATCATGTCATGCTGATCATTTTAGAAAAAGTCCCATATCAATATCACTTATAGTTTTCAAGAAGAAGTCGCTACAAACTTGTATTTTAAAACTCTATTTTTAGCTTTGGCGGCCATCTTGGATTTCACATCAACATGAATTTTTGCTAGGATCAACTAGACTTTATGGGCAACATTTCTGTAAAGTTTCATGAATATCCATCCAGTAGTTTCAGCTGTGAAGTCGCTACAAATAAAAGTTTACGGACAGACAGACGGACAGACGGACGGACGGACGACGGACACCGCACCACGGCATAAGCTCCGCTGATCTCTGATCAGTTGAGCTAAAAATGACAAGTACAACTCATGACTGATTTTCAAGAATAGTTACCAGAGTTCCATATCGCATGATTTAGATAATAAATATGTCATGAATAAGGAATGATGATGTTTCAGTACAATGGGAATAAGTCGATGCATTAACACTGCATATAAAGTTTGGTAAACATCTTTTAATAATTGGTGCATGAAGAGCAGTTGTTTAAAGGAGTTGTCTATTTTAGTAACACTGACCAACATGGAATAAGTCAATGTAGAGGAACCGTTCGAATAAAATTGAAAAAGTTTAATGCATTAATGTTGCAGGTGAAGTTTGGTGATAATCTGTCCAGCGTTTTGTGTCAGAGGAGGTTGTTTAAAATATTTTAATATATTAAGCAATGGAATCCTAATGCATCATGCATACAATATGAATACCAGGGCTTCTAAAATTTTAAAATGCAAATCGGTCCAGGTTTTTAACTGCCGTAAGAATCACGCTTATTTTGAAAAAATCACTAAAATCGCTGTACCCCACCCACCATGTCAGCTGCACCATGATTTTTTTCCGTTCAGTCATTGATATAGAGAACTATTTAAAATGTATGTTTGTATTATATTTGTATTATTTCTAACTTACTTTATCACAATTTGTACATTTTAATGACTGACATCATGTCTTCGCTTTACTGAATGAATAATTTTCACTCAATATTAAAATTGTTGATCATTTGAGGAATTGAACCGGAAGTGTCTAATAAACCGGGTAGGTATAAAACGCGGACTAACACGCGCGGACTAGCGGATTATATAAGATTTTACATAAATTTGAGTAATATCGTTTTTCATCAATTAGCTTAATTAATACCAAATGTTACGACTAACGCAAACAATTTTGGTCCGACTTAAAAAAACAACGGTGTCAGGTTTGATCACTTTCCTTAATATTATACTTAAAGTTATTGTAAAAAAAAAATCAAACAAACAATTAACACATCTCAGTATTTTAATGACGCAAACAAATTTCAGTCCCAGCTTTGGCCACTTAAAAAAAAAACGACACAAGCAAACAGGCTAACACCTTACGACTAACGGTATATCAAAGAAATCACAGACGGTAACACTCGCTTCAGTGAACCGACAGAACGCGTGATATACTTCCACTGATCACACATCAAAGGCGTGCTACATGGCTATAGACTCTTCCGGAAAACTCCCTACTATCGGTAATGGTTTAGTCCAAATTGACCAAATTGACCTACTTTTGCACAGCGAGTGACAAACAATCGTGTTATGGATCAAAGAATATTGCCGCAAGGCATATTTCAAGGAGTGTATAAGGTAATTGTTGATTTTTTAATGACCGATAGATAAAATATCTGGGACCGATTTTAACAGACATTTTGAAAAGAAAATCGGTCCGGAGAAACAGAATTCGGTCTGGGGACCGACAAACCGGCGATTTTAGAAGCCCTGATGAATACCATATATGAAAATAATCCATTGGGAAATTTAATGACAGGATGCAAACAAGGATTCGTTTCAGAAAGACACATTAAAAAGGACAATAATAGATAACTGCAGTAATTATTAATTTTTTTAAATAAAACTGTGGATAAAATATGACCATTTCACAACAAGATGATAGACCAGATGCAAATACTTCGGAAAGGGCACGTTAAAAGGTTTAAGTACAAACTCTTAAGTATAAACTTGTAAAGGGACATAACTGCAGTAAAAATCACTGAATGACGATAAAATATGAAAATATGACCATCTTTGCATCATGACAAATCACCTACCAAATATTAGAACTAAATCCCTTTAAAAAATAAATGCACACACAGACATTGACTATATCGAGAACATTGCGGCGGCAGACAATGAACTATAATTTCATGTATAAATTCAGTTTAATTACTGTTATAAATTACTGAACTATATTACTAAAATGGACATTACTTACAATTGGGTTTTCATCTTCAAATGGCCTCAGTATGTTTTTCCTGAAAAAACAAAACAAATGAATCAATAATGGAAATAAAAAGCAATACTGGAAAAATATGGGCATTTGAAGCAATATTATACACATGTTTCTTGCATAGCAGATATGGTATCTGCATTTTACATGGGTGATGGAAAGCCTGATCTTACACATTGGTGAAGATAAAAGTCACGCACTAATAAAAACAATGACAGTTGCATGACGTCATTGTGTAAATAAACATGCAAAATGTTATTAGTTATTTGGATTCTTGAAAGGGGACATAGGCTCACATTCCCTGCCTGGAAATTATATTCACCCGAGCCGTCAGGTTACTACTTATATTAAAAAAAAGCTCGTCTGTTCGTAGACCGTAACCAAAATTTAAGTTCAAAAAGGGACATAACTGTTGCAAAATGTAAAAAAGAGTTATGAAACTTGATTTGCTGGTGATGTTATGATGTAGAGCAACTATGCAAAGTTTCAAAGCTGTAGCTGTAATAGTTACTAAAAAAAGTGGACCTTAACGCAAAACGTAAGCAAAATTCCAAGTATGCAAAGTTTCAAAGCTGTAACTGTAATAGCTACTGAAAAAAGTAAACCTTAAAGTAAAACTTAAACAAAATTCCAAGTTCATAAAGGGGCATAACTTTTGCAAAATGCAAAACAGAGTTATGAAAGTTGATTTGTTGTGTGTTGTTATGATGTAGAACAACTATACAAAGTCTCAAAGCTGTAGCTGTAATAGTTATTGAGAAAAGTGGACCTTAACGTAAAACCTAACCAAAATTCAAAGTTCAAAAAGGGGTATAACTTTTGCAAAATGCACAACAGAGTTATGAAGCTTGATTTGCTGTGTGATGTTATGATGTAGAACAACTATGCAAAGTTTCAAAGCTGTAGCTGTAAAAGTTAATAAAAAAAGTGGACCTTAATGCAAAACTTAACCAAGATTCACGCAGAGGACGACGCAGCAGACGCAGACGCCGATCAAGTCATGACAATAACTTTTTTTTTTACAAAAGCAGACAAGCTAAAACCACACAAATTTAAAGACGGCTTCTTTTTTATTCAACCAATTTCCCAGCCAACATGCCTCTATTTCATTATTAACTAGTGACGTCGCTGATGTTTACGTTTATGACGCCAACGCTCTAAATAACGCCAAATTTGGCGGATTTTAAAAAACTTTCTTTATTACAATCAGTGGTGTTTTATTATCTCTACAATGGTAAACAACATTACTGACTATTATGCAAGATTATTACCCACATTGGAAAGTGCAGAAAAGCGGTAAGGAAGAAATAGTCGGTGGTTTTCACACCAAATCGGGAGAGTAATCTCCGCCATTTTGTTTTTGTTTATTGAGGGTATGAAGCCCCCCAACCTCCCCCATGGGGAAATCATCAAATGTTCACGTCGTGAGACGTAGACGGGCTCATGTTTACGGCGCATTGACCAATGAAATCCCGAGAATTTTCTTTGCAGTATGACAATAGTAGCTGGCGACGTCAACGTGCAGAATATAAATGATATGCAAGATAAAGAATCGATGATAGGTATCCAGTTCAGATAGGGAAATTTCAACATTCGACAGAGCCACGGTTGCGACAGAAACAAATATACCTCGTGTTGGAATTCCCGATCTTCACCGGATACCCATGAAAAATTCTTATATTCGTCCAGTCTAGCCTTGAAAGTTAGTCATATAGTATAAAACAATGCTTCAAACATTCAATAGCTGAAATCTTAAGAAATGTGGGTGCAAACTTCAATCTTTTAAAGTATTCTTGCAGTTATAGCAACTTTTATAGCACAGAGTATGTTGTAAGATATACCAATAACTTTTCTGTGTTTTGGATTTTAAGGGAAACAGGTAAGATTTCTCTAACAATACCACAGGTATGTGCTATCTTACATTCCTAAGCGGTTACTGCTCGGTCGCTCAATTTCAGTGTATTTAAATTTTAAGTTTTTCAAAACGTAATTTGGCACTACATGTTTATGTACTTGCATGCAGAACTGATTTACGCTACAACATACCATTTCTGCTTTTTACAATGCCAGACCCCCATATTTCTCCCATATTTTCTTATCATATGACAGAACAAATCTGTGAGGTCTGTATGCACTATTTTAACTGTAATAAAACCAGTTGTGTCTGGAAAATGCCCGTAAACTGTCCAGGGAAGAACCTAGTTAATACTATGATGACTTGTTACCTTTTGTACATGACAGAATCTGTCTTCTTCAACTGATACTGAAAAGAAAGAAACAACAGATTATTTATCAATATTTACATTACATGTGCATAAATCAAGACAATTTTTTATGGAGCCTTCACACCAAGGTCCTTACCTCTGAAGACTTAAATATCAAAAGACGAGTCAAGGAGGCCAATGAATTCAAGTAACAATGCCCATCACTGAACAGGGACGAGGGCCTGGATTTACCTCCAGCATACACCCTCCTGTTATCACGTGACTAGACTAAGTCACGTGATCAGATCTCCATCAGTAAACCTCGTCAGCTGATGAAGGCTATGCCATATAGCCGAAATATCCAAGTAAGTACTTATTTGCTCTGAGTAATTGAAATTTCAACTAATTTAATGAATCCAGAGCAAAGAAACAACAGCTTTAGTTACCACCTATGGTATTTGTTAATATCATCAACAACAGGGCAGAGATATCTTAGTATCGGCGTAAGATCAAGTTAGTGACAACTGCAGAACTGTAAGACAATTCACAGCTTAATTTACAAAGAAACATGCAAACCAACAATTTAGCCTTGTAGGTTTCAGTGAGGGCTAGATAATAAGATTTACCGACCAACTCTTTGAGTAGCAGTGTAAAGCTTAATTTGCAAAGAAACATGCAAACCAACAATTACCCTTGCAGGTTTCAGTTTGCAGTGATGGCCAGGTAATAAGATTTACTAACCAACTCTTTGAGAAGCTGTGTAAAGCTTAATTTGCAAAGAAACATGCAAACCAACAATCTAGCCTTGCAGGTTTCAGTTTGCAGTGATGGCCAGGTAATAATATTTACCTACCAACTCTTTGAGTAGCTGTGTAAAGCTTAATTTGCAAAGAAACATGCAAACCAACAATTTAGCCTTGTAGGTTTCAGTGATGGCCAGATAATAAGAAGTACCCACCAACTCTTTGAGTAACAGTGTAAAGCTTAATTTGCAAAGAAACATGCAAACCAACAATCTAGCCTTGCAGGTTTCAGTTTGCAGTGATGGCCAGGTAATAATATTTACAAACCAACTCTTTGAGTAGCTGTGTAAAGCTTAATTTGCAAAGAAACATGCAAACCAACAATCTAGCCTTGAAGGTTTCAGTGATGGCCAGATAATAAGAATTACCTACCAACTCTTTGAGTAACAGTGTAAAGCTTAATTTGCAAAGAAACATGCAAACCAACAATTTAGCCTTGTAGGTTTCAGTGATGGCCAGATAATAAGAATTACCTACCAACTCTTTGAGTAACAGTGTAAAGCTTAATTTGCAAAGAAACATGCAAACCAACAATCCAGCCTTGTAGGTTTCAGTTTGCAGTGATGGCCAGGTAATAAGATTTACCTACCAACTCTTTGAGTAGCTGTGTAAAGCTTAATTTGCAAAGAAACATGCAAACCAACAATTTAGCCTTGTAGGTTTCAGTGATGGCCAGATAATAAGAATTACCTACCAACTCTTTGAGTAACAGTGTAAAGCTTAATTTGCAAAGAAACATGCAAACCAACAATCTAGCCTTGTAGGTTTCAGTTTGCAGTGATGGCCAGGTAATAAGATTTACCTACCAACTCTTTGAGTAGCTGTGTAAAGCTTAATTTGCAAAGAAACATGCAAACCAACAATCTAGCTTTGTAGGTTTCAGTTTGCAGTGATGGCCAGGTAATAAGATTTACCTACCAACTCTTTGAGTAGCTGTGTAAAGCTTAATTTGCAAAGAAACATGCAAACCAACAATCTAGCCTTTTAGGTTTCAGTTTGCAGTGATGGCCAGGTAATAATATTTACCTACCAACTCTTTAAGTAGCTGTGTAAAGCTTAATTTGCAAAGAAACATGCAAACCAACAATCTAGCCTTGTAGGTTTCAGTGATGGCCAGATAATAAGAATTACCTACCAACTCTTTGAGTAACAGTGTAAAGCTTAATTTGCAAAGAAACATGCAACCAACAATTTAGCCTTGTAGGTTTCAGTGATGGCCAGATAATAAGAATTACCTACCAACTCTTTGAGTAACAGTGTAAAGCTTAATTGCAAAGAAACATGCAAACCAACAATCCAGCCTTGTAGGTTTCAGTTTGCAGTGATGGCCAGGTAATAAGACTTACCTACCAACTCTTTGAGTAGCTGTGTAAAGCTTAATTTGCAAAGAAACATGCAAACCAACAATTTAGCCTTGTAGGTTTCAGTGATGGCCAGATAATAAGAATTACCTACCAACTCTTTGAGTAACAGTGTAAAGCTTAATTTGCAAAGAAACATGCAAACCAACAATCTAGCCTTGTAGGTTTCAGTTTGCAGTGATGGCCAGGTAATAAGATTTACCTACCAACTCTTTGAGTAGCTGTGTAAAGCTTAATTTGCAAAGAAACATGCAAACCAACAATCTAGCCTTGTAGGTTTCAGTTTGCAGTGATGGCCAGGTAATAAGATTTACCTACCAACTCTTTGAGTAGCTGTGTAAAGCTTAATTTGCAAAGAAACATGCAAACCAACAATCTAGCCTTGTAGGTTTCAGTTTGCAGTGATGGCCAGATAACAAGATTTACCTACCAACTCTTTGAGTAACAGTGTAAAGCTTAATTTGCAAAGAAACATGCAAACCAACAATTTAGCCTTGTAGGTTTCAGTGATGGCCAGATAATAAGAATTACCTACCAACTCTTTGAGTAACAGTGTAAAGCTTAATTTGCAAAGAAACATGCAAACCAACAATCTAGCCTTGCAGGTTTCAGTTTGCAGTGATGGCCAGATAATAAGATTTACTTACCAACTATTTGGGTAGCCGTGTAAAGCTTAACTTGCAAAGAAACATGCAAACCAACAATTACCCTTGTAGGTTTCAGTTTGCAGTGATGGCCAGATAACAAGATTTACCTACCAACTCTTTGAGTAGCTGTGTAACTGTCTGACTAGTGTTGCCTCCTTTAATAAACATCGCCTGTTTTGTATTCTCATAGATTTTGGGCTCACGGCCTTCCAAGAACCGCTTGCCCCTCTGAGTTTTGGGTTTTCTGAAATATTTTAATTTAACCTTGTTAAACATAGCGAATTTGGCCTAAGATAATTAGTTTTTTTTAATGGATGACCAAATAGGTTTTTCAAAGACAAGTTTCTCAAAAAAGTGTTGAACCTGTTTTGGTTGAACCAAGTGGTTTATTTTTACCCTGTGTTATGGCGCGGGTTGTGGAATCTTGAAAACAGTTTACGTTAGTCTTGAAAGCTCCTGTTTGATGTAGGGGCGGATTACTTACTACAGTGGCACCATCTGTTACCGGAAGTACTCTCGGTAACCATCATTAGATACCTATAGGTAACCAATCGTCCCGCGACTCTACACCTGAGGTAGTATTGGTGGCCTTGTTGTTACCAAATGTTACCATCGGTGGCCATTGGTAACCCGAAGTTAACCGACGTGGTTGCCAATGGGAGATCCCTGAACAAACCCAGTGTTAATTCATCAGAGACTTTCTCCATCAATTGTCAGTGCATTGATAATTGAATGAATGATTGCAATTGTATTTCATCAGCACAAACAGAAGATATAAAGG
Organism: Cyrtodaria siliqua; assembly: GCA_037043455.1. Taxonomy (NCBI): domain Eukaryota; kingdom Metazoa; phylum Mollusca; class Bivalvia; order Adapedonta; family Hiatellidae; genus Cyrtodaria; species Cyrtodaria siliqua. Next base: position 40,888 of record JAWPHD010011348.1, read on the forward strand.
CCTATAATACAACATGTACGTGGTGCCAATTTTAATCTTGTCATTTCTTTTATCAGCATCCCCCATGAGCTTAATGTAATCAATGTCTAAATCAGGTTTTTAGTCCGCCTATTTTTTAAAAATATATTTCTGAAATATATTGTGGTTACTTAAAAGAAAAATGATCTGTTACTGCACTGCAGAGGATCCGCTACTGCCATTTACAACCCTATCAAATCAGATCAGTAATACAGTAATACAGAGAGAAAGTACCGAGTGCGTTCAGATTTTTTCCATTGGCAACCATGTCAGTTAACCATGCGTTACCAAAGGCCAATAATGGCAGCATATGGTTAACATTGAATACCAGTGTTACAATTAGCAACCAATAAACTCTGATTGGGTAAGTTAGTATACGACACCAACCAGGGGTTTATCCAAAGGAGATGGGGAGTGGTGGGCATCCGGCGCCCCATATAATCTAGAAAGTTCATACGTAAAAAGTGTGTTTTTGTTTATGTTTGTGTGCATGTATTTTGCTTGTTTATTGTTTTTTGAAAGTTGTGCAAATCCTGTATCCTCAAGGTTACCATTAGATATCAACATTAGCAAAATGGCAAGACAGGTGATACCTGCCATTTTTATAAATGGAATGCTGCTCTATTTCGCAATGAGTTTGTACATCTTATTATTCACATATATTTCTCAATGGTCTAAGCGATCGCTGGTACAAAATGAACACAAACACGTGCCTTACTTATTTTTCCTCCAGTGATAAGCCAATTACAGCAAAGTTGCCAATAAAGTTCAAAAAGTAACGTGTCGGTCAAAACTAGATCTGTTAAAAAAATAACTCCATTACTCGAGGTATTTTTGAAAAAGAGGCTAATGATGTCACAACTCTATTTTTTTTTTTTGCCAGTAAGGTGTCTAATACGGGACACAAATATAATTTTATCACATAAAGTTCCCTGTTAACAGTGTCGAACACCTATTTAATATTCTATTGTATGACACACGTGTCATACAACCTGGAAGGATTTTGATTGGTTGAGCTAAACCTGTAACACTATGCAAGTTTATTAACTGAAACTATTTTATTTATTACAAATTCACCCAGATCTGAGTCATAAACTTATTATTTGTGACAAATTATAAAAATAATGCACGTTATACAAAACATTGTTGTTATTTGTTAAAAAGTTTGCGTAAACTGCTATTTTGTAAAGAGGTAAAACACGAACTCTTTTATACGCAACGTTATGTGTGAGACGCGACGTTACGACGTCACATATTTAATGACATGTTGGCGCTAAAGTGTGCCTGACGTCGTGGCGGTTCTATGTCCATCTGAATTAATTTTTACTAATTTGATCGCAATGTTATGTGATAAAAAGGATCTTAAACTCGTTCCCATTCCATTTAAAATAAATCATAACTCGTTTCATAAATCTTATATGAAATGGGAACTCGTTTAAGATCCTCTATATACTGTATTGTCACTATTTTTGTGTGCGTCAAAACCAAACTGTTTTCTGTACACGGTGAATCAAATGTTTGATATGTCAAAATATCTCAAACAATTATATATACATATATATTAAATAAAAAAATCCAGGCAATCTTACCCAGTAAAACATTTTTTCGCCAAATAAACCATAAATTATATGATGGTATACGAAACAAGAGGGCCAAGATGGCCCTGAATTGATCCCCTGAGGATCTTTACAATGATGAAAAAAATGTCCTCTTGCAAATGCTGCTTGACCTTACGGTGGGTTGGAGCGGTGTGCCTTGATAGATGTTGAATACCATATATTCAAATGGGATATGACTTTTTTCTCAGTGAAAAAATACCGCAACTGTCACGATTTTCTGTAATAAGCTTTCTGGATGATGAAAATACACATATTTAGATCTTAGGAACTATGAGCTTTAGCAACATTAATTTAGGCAGGCACTGTAGGTAGATGTGTAATATAAACGGGTCCTGTTAAAGTACCCTGGAGAAATGTACCACCACTTTCAGTCACGTGTTTTATTAATCCGAGCCGTCTCTGATCTTACCAGTCCTTTTTACGATTTTGACATTTCATCTGGCTGTGTACATAAAAAGCCACACAAAAAATGGCGAGGTCATGATATACACAAACAATACTAGTAAGCCGTGTCCTATGTACATTTTATACACCGCGTGTAGGTAGTTACACACATTTTTCCCCAGCCGTATCAAAATTGATTGACAGCAGCGTCTCACGAGGTGAACCGTCGATCGAGGTCAGTGGGTGCGGAAATGTCTGCGATGTCGCTACCGACTTCGCTTGTCACAAAATGGGAAAACACTAACCTGTTGTGCAAGGCGTAGTATATGACCCAAACTGACTTCTTAGCATTTTTTCTCCACAAGCTCTTTAGCGAGCACTGAGTGTTCTATTTTTAAGTAACATGATACAATTTCAGTTCACAGAAATCGTCTGTAAGTAGAACGATTATAACTCAATTTATAACATTTTAAACAGAGGTTGAAAAGTTGACTTAGTGAAAAAATTATAAAATGTATGACTTGAATAAATAATAACTGACTTTATTTTGTTTATAGCTTGTCAAATAGCTAATCAACCTTTTGATTGTAACCACAGACTGATCGTCTGTCAATGCATTTCATAGTATTGGAAAAATACTCAAAATAACATTTAAATCTTGAGATTATAGGTACCTCAAGAACAGGAATCAGTCAGGATACTTAATTTGAGGATACATGTATACTAGCTTCATATGATATCATGGGTTCTATGGTATCACGGTAGTGTCCAATCTATAAAACAGTATGCATCTCTGCTAAAATATGATACTTACCTTATAGCTGTGATGACTTCAGGTACATATAATCAGTCAAAGCTCTAACCTCAAAACAGTTACGTTTTTCATAACCTGTGACTGTTATTAAAAAAACAACTAAAACTGGGATAGTAACCAGAAGCAGTCACTACCACAAAATCATTCAAGTTTAGATGCATTTTATCTTCTGTACAGGAATTTTCCCTGTATAAAATTCTATGAGCATCAATGAAAATCCAATGCGCAAAGCCTCTCAAGTTACCTACTGCAATAAGTGCATATTGTGAAACCTTAGAACTTTCAAAATAATATGCTCAATGAGGGTACCCTTCTTTTCAAATCTTAATTCTGACATTTTTCGTAAAATTGATAACATTGTATATCATAACAATTTAGTAGTAGTGTCACAGAAAGCAATTGAGTTTCCTTTTTCTTTAAATAGGGTGTATAGTTTAATTTTTGTGTCAAACCATTTAAGTACCGTGATACCATAGAACACCATGCTACCGGTACATGTTTTGGGATGATGTTATGTTACCATTTTGAGCTAAGGTCATAACAAGGCCACCGATGCTACACTAGGTGAAGAGTCATAACAACATTGGCTAACCACATCTTACTTATTGGCAAACCAAAAACTAACAACTGAGGTTACAGATGGATTTTTCAACAACCGATCGATGGGAGAACCCTGACGAATCATGGTCAAATCAGACCTTTGCTGTGTTGAACAAAAATCCATGTTGGCGCTTTTAACATTGTTAACATATATTTTATACACCTGATTGATCATTGTTGTTCCCGTTTAATTTTCAAACAACCCCAAAATGTATGCCCACGAAAACCCATGTCAATAACGGTAAAACATATGATGTTTTATCAGAGCGTTTACACATCAATTAATTTACATCAGTTATATTAAGTTAAAAATATGAGATAAGAAAATAATTTTTACAGTTAACAGTATATCAAAATCTACATTCTTACACAATTCTTTGCATAGCTGTTTCTCCCACGTGTGTTTATGTTTACAATAGACTAAATCACCGAGTAGGTTTCAAAATCTACACCGTGTGCGCCATGTTACGGTTTGCAAAAGAAGTATGTTACGCTATTTTTTCAAAGGTAACCAAAAAAGTCTACATGTTATAGGAATGTTCATATATCTGCTGTATATACTCTTTTAATGCCTAGTCAGCTTGGTTATATTGTTGCATTTTACACATTTTCTTTACTGGGCAACACCAAGTCTTGTCAGTAAGAATTGAGTGGGTGGGGTAAGGTTATATGTAACATTATTACATGTACGTCATTTTCTCTGGCATACATAATGTTGAGGTATCTTGCCTCCCTGTCATATTAAAAAAAAACTGAGATATGGATGCAGTTTGGTGTTGGAGTGGCTGAGTGGCTAGCATGCCTGCCTCGATCCAGAGGTCCCGTGTTTTATTCCCTTTTATTTTTATTTGTTTAAACTCTGCAGAATAGATATACCAATTAACTTGACCTAATGTGAACAATTTGGCGACCCTCGTACCATCTTTTATACTTCCCATACTTCGGAATTTCAATCCCGGTTATATTGGTGAAAGGTGAGTGCAATATGCACAGAGCTAGCGGACAGTCTTTAAGGTCATGTCTCTGGTTTTTCAGCGCACTCGCACCTTTTTTAAGCAAATTACTTTCAGTTTGAAGTATGCCATCCTTCAGAAAGGATGTAAAAACCTTGGGCAGGAAGAGCCAGATACTGAGCCAGACTTCTGTATTTATCGACGATTCAAGAAGTTGAAACAAGAGTTGCTCTGCCTTTCATAATCAGTATTTATTTGTACCTTTACACATTTTAAATATTTGCAGGTCATAGTTAATATTTCTGATCTAATTAAAAAAAAATACGTTGCTGTATGTCTTAGCAGGGAGTAAGTATACAGGGAGGAGAAACGAGTTCTTAAATGCTCTAGTTTATCGATTTATGTTGTCGCGCTAGAATGCAGTCATTTACTATTTTATCGATACAGGTAAATCGATCGTAAGCGCGTTACATTTGAAAAGTTCAAATTTCAGCCAACATCTCAAATTAGGGAGTTTTTACAGCCTCTTTTTTACAGCTTTCTGTTATAAACAACATCACGAAATTACCTTCTTGACAAAGATAAATATGTCTACTGTTCACTTTTTGTTATTATTAATGCCTAATATAACCCATACTTCGTATCTGGTTTGCAATAGCTCCACACCATTTTTAATTTGAAAAATTAAACCATTTTTAATTTGAAAAATTAAAATTTTAGCTGATATCTCAAAAGGCACATTTGCATCACCTCTTTTTAGGCTTTCTCTTATAATAACCACCATGAAATTACCTTCTTGACAAAGATAAATATGTCTACTATTCACTGTTTGTTATTATTAATGCCTAAATAACCCGTAGTCCCGTATCTCGTTTGCAATAGCTATACACTGTCACCATTTTTATTTGGCGCAGAGTGGCGCCATCTTTGTTACACGGAACCGTCTGGTAAAATGTGCTTTTATACATGCAAACAAATACCCGCTCTGTATCAGAGGACACAATGTGAATAAATAATACTTATGTTTACATTTCGCATCTTTATTGAGTTTGTAAGTGTAATAATTTATAAGAATTTGCTGTTTTTCACACACACGCGAAACAACCGGAAGTAGTCATTTTCACGCAGTAGTGAAACGTACGTACGACAACATAAAACGGCAAAACGATTCGTTTCTCCTCCCTGTATACTTACTCCCTGGTCTTAGTAATAGTTGATTAAAATGCATGAATTATTTAGTAAAACAAAGATATAATAACGGAGAAAAATATATATATTCCATTTTTTACTAGCATCTTCAAAGTAAAAAGTGATATTGAATCAATGAATAAGGTATTAATAAAATAATTAATTTCAGTATATGATACATACCTGAAGATTGTCTTATGTCACTTTAAAACAAGTAGTTTATGCCAGCATGGATGTCTTATGTCACTTTAAACAAGTAGTTTATATGTCAACATAGTAAAATGTCAGCACTTCAGTTTATACCAATAAATTTATTTTATTTTTCAGTTTAAACGCGAGTTTGGTAAATATGGAGTTTGATAATCTCACTCCATGCAGAAGTGATAACGTAAATTTGTTGTTGATCTCCTAGGCAACAGCTATTAAACATTATAGATAATCATGGGTGATCAAGACCCCATCTTGAACCATATCCCACTGCCAGCTCCACCTCCAGAGATTCCTGCTCCACCTTTGGTTCATGCCATCTCACAGTACCTTCCTGAGATCAACAAGAAGAAGTCCATTAGACTTGACAGTGATGATGACACAAACCATAAAGGACATTCCAAAAGGAAACACAAAAAGTCTAAATCTGAGAAGAAGTCAAAAGATAGAGATAAGGAAAGAGGAGATAAGGACAGAGTTAAGGAAAGAGAAGATAAGGACAGACGAAAGTTGTCAAGGATTGTTGGACCTGAACTCAGTGCTGCAGAGAAGTTTAGTACGTTTAAGAAACAAAGAGAGGCAGCAAAAGGAGATGATAAAATTGTTGATGACTTGTTTAAAGATTTTATTGAATCTAAAATTAAACAAATCGAAAGGGATGAGAATAAAGACAAACATAAATATGAAAGTAAAGACAAGAAGCATAAGTCTAAATCGAAACGTGAAAGCGTCTGTACTTCTGTTGAAGAGATGAATAAGTTTCTAGACAGCGAAATAAGTAATATATCAGTTCCTCATGACAAACCTGTTGGTGCTACAAGTGTGAATTCTAGTGAAACAAAAGTAACTGTTAAAAATACGAGTCAAAACCATGCAGCTGGCGTAAAAGCTTCAAGTGTAAACAATTTTTCAAAGACTAAAAATACTTCAATAAAAAATGAAGACATTCCATTACCAGCTGAAACGTCCACCGAAGCTCGTAAATCTCCAGTTGTGTTCGGACCAATGTTGCCAAGGGCTATTGCTATAAGTGAGAAAAGAGATTCAAAAGATGAAGCAGCGGAGATTAAGAAGCCAGCTGTAGGGTTTAAAAACTTTGGTATAAAATTGAGTATGATGAGCACAGAGCTGATACAATCTGGTGCAGTTCACAAGAAAGGCAAGAGGCTTGAAGAAGGTATTTATAATAAAAAATGTGTTAAGATTCTGCTTTGCTTTTCAAAAAGCTTATTCACATCCGATTGATAGTATAGATATAGTATAGATACATCATTTCCTCTCAGTTGTTATGAAAACCTTTTTAAATACATGGTTAATAGAGAATTCATGTGCCTCTTTTTCAGCTATTTCTTGAGCCATTTCGCTTTATTAAATTGCAGTAACACATTGGCTTTGATTTAAACATATTTCTCAGTGGTTGAATAATAGTCATATACATGTACAATTAGATGATTCATTTAATAAAGTCGGAAAGTTTTTGTTCTTGATAAGGCCAAAAAAAAAATACCTGTGTTTCCGGTGGCCCGACCGACCCTATTTTTAAGGGGCCGACCCTAAAACTTTTTATGAAAAAAAATAAAAATAAAAAAATAAAAAAATTGTTCTGAACAATGATTTATCACAATATATCGAGGTAAACTGACATCACAGAGAAATTTTCAGTTGTATCATCAACTTGTATGGGGTTTATGAGATAAATACATGTAGAATCTCACCATATCTTGCTCCAAAAAAAAAAAGAGAAAGAAAGAAAAAAATACCTACCCTATTTTTTTAGAGCATGCAATAGGGAACACACCTATATTTTTTTTGGCCTAACAGTATGGTTTTATTATCTGGTGTTGTATTTTAATATTTAACTCCTTTGTTTTGAAGGTGAAGTTTTATCCTCTTCATCCGATGGCAGTGATAGTTCTGATACGGAGGTGGAAGTTGATGATGGTGACAATGATGGTGATGATGGGGAAATATCTGGAACAGGATCTATCAGTGATACCGACGACTCCAAAATGGACAAAGCTAAAAAAAAGAAAAAGAAAAAGAAGAAAGGAAAACGCAAAAAGAAGAAGAAGCATAAAGAGAAAGACAAAGACAAGGACAAAGACGATGTTCTGGTTGTGGGGAAGGAAAAGTCTGGGTCTAAGAGAAAAGTGTCCATAACTCCACGATCCAGGTATGGTCCTAACATACTTCAGAAAATGAGTCAATCTCTATTCTATTTCTATAGAACAATACTTGCTACATGTATGTTAGGGATGGAGGTCTCAGACATGTTGAATATATTAAAGATACTATTGCTGTTAACAGCAGTGCCTTACACCCATTAGATACCAAGGCATCTGTTAGTCATGCCTGCTTATCTGCTCATTTATAATAACTAAATTCATTAATACTGATAGTTTAGTTTTTAAACAGCGATTTTTTCACCCTTTTGGGAATGGTACTGAAAACTCACATTGTTTTGCCTTAAATTCGGAATTTTCCACTATCAAACAAAAGTATGCTTAAATACTTTGCAAACACATTACTATGTATAGATTCTCTTGTAGTGTTTCATTAACCTTAGATAAAAGAATATATTTCCCCTGTCTTCTGTTTGAAGTTTCACTCTAATTATTGAAAGAAAAAAAATTGATTTGGAATTTTTTCACTCCAATTGGGGAAAAAAACACTTCTTGCCATTGGGAATGGTACTGATTTTCAGTACCACTTATATAAGGGAAAAAAACACACTGATAAAGCAGAAGCTTATTTAACAAACTGATGTGTTTTTACAAAAAAAAGAAGAGATTTTTGGCTCTACATGTAGCTTTTGGGATGCCGAGTTGACCGTCGTCCATCCGTCGTTAACTTTTGCCTCGTTAAGACGATAGGGCCTTCATTTTTCATCTGATCTTTACCAAACTTTAACAGATTGTTATTGTAAATGAAAGCTCGGACAAGTTCGAAAACCAGCCAGATCGGACCAGTAACAGAGGAGTTATGGCCCTTGATTTAGTTAAAAATGCTATATTTTGCCTTGTTAAGACGATCGGGCCTTCATTTTTCATCCAATCTTCCCCAATTTTTACCAGATTTTTTGACTTTTTTTTTCTTTTATTATTTTTATATTTTTTTTTTTTTTCTGTACTGGCCAAGTTCGAAAACCAGCCAGATCGGATCAGTAATGGTGGAGTTATGGCTCTTGATTTAGTTAAAAATCCTATATTTTGCCTCTTTAAGACGATAGTCACTCGCTTTATTGATGTTATAATAGCCTAATTAGCCAGTAGAGCATCCACAGGCCCTCTTGGGCCTCTTGTTTAAATTTTAACTTATGTACAATTTCATAATTCAGGTATAAGTCATTGCGACTTGAAAATTGCAAATCATCTAGTGCGTTCAGGTGCTCCCATCGGTTACCGAAAGTGCCCACGGTAGCCATAGCCAACCATCTGTAACCATCGGGTGCCATCGTTAGTTATCGGTTTACCGATGGGTAAGATGTTGGTAACCAATCTTACCACGACTCTAGACCTGAGGTAGCATCGGTGACCTCGTTATGACATAAGTTCAAAATGGCAACGAACGTCATCACCGAAAGGCGTATTGCTGATAATGTAATCCCAATAAAAATACAAGTAAATAATAAGACGTACAATGTCTACAAACCCCATTGTCCGATTTGAAGTATAAAAATGGCAGGTATCCCCTGCCTTGCCATTTTGCTAATATATTGGTAGCCAATGGTAACATTGCGCTGCCGTTGGTACCGTATACTACCCATATCCGTTCAGAGTTTATTGGTTACCAATTGTAACATCGGTACCCAATGGTAACCATATGCTACCATCGTTTGCCAATGGAGAACCCAGAATGCACTCAGTATGTCTCAGTTTTTATTTGTAAATTTCAGGTCAAGGTCACCAAAGAAAAGCAAAAGGTCAAGGTCACGTTCAAGGGAAAAATCAAGGAGGTCTCGGTCTAGATCCCATTCCAAATCAAGATCCAGAAGATCACGGTCAAGAGGTCGTAGGTCAAGATCACGTACTAGAAAATCCAGATCACGGTCAAGAAACAGAGGTCACAGGTCAAGATCAAGTGGTCGTAGTAGAAGAAAGTCAATGTCACCTACTCCACCAGACAGGTTTTGGAGAAGTAAATATGGGGACTTCGATGCCTACAAGTTTTTGAAAGGGTAAGGTTTAAAACCTCATTTATTCTAAGTAATGTTGCCTACATCACACAAATAAGAACAAACAAAAAATATTTATGCCTTTCTATTCAGAAGACTATTCTTGAAAACACTGTGTGTAAAAAAAATCCATCAAACAGATGAGGCAAGTTACAAGACCATAAGGTTAGCTTTAGCAAGTTAACCCTTAGTCCTCATATTTATCATAAACCTGAATTTGTGATGACATTACAACTGACATTTATGCATGTTTAGATATCCCCGTCAAAATAAAGATGTTGAGGAATATTTAGTTTTAATAGTGGAGTATAAAAATGAGGTCAGTCAGTGACCAATCACACATCACTGTCAGAGCACAGTTTCAAAACTGCTCAAGGTGTCTCATGAAACTGGCTACCCACAGCAAGATAGTGGTCTTGTGATGACTTTTTGATATATTGAACATCTCATATTAAATTTTTGATGTTTCAGAAATCGTTTCCAAAACCTAACGCCATCGATCTTTGTCTCTGTTATTACTTTCCTCCTGTCTACTACAGTTCACACCATGACCGGTCACGTTCCCGCAGTAGAACCCCTGACAGAGAGCATGACAGATTTATAGAGAAGGAGAAGAAACGAATGGAAGACTTGCGTGGTAAAATAGACAAGGCCAAACTCAGGGAAATTGCAATGTAAGTACTTTTCTGTGTGTTACTGTAACATATTTTCAAATACTATAACAATGCAATATTTGTGAAGAAACCACTTAATACAATAGCAACAATACAGTTTTACTTTTGAGATTACAACTTTAATATATGAAATGCAGTTGGGTTTTTTTTGGCTGTTTTTATACCCCATATTTGGTCATATTCCTAATGCCAAAACATACATTTTTTCCAATTTTGAGGGGAAAAAATAGCAAAAGTGTGACAAATATTGAGTATTGAGCGTTTCGCTTTTAAATGCCTATGTTGACTTTGGTGTACTGTAAACAGTATTAAAGATGCAATTATGAAATTAATGTTTTAGTCTTTTTCCCAATATTAAGAAAAATTGCACTAAAATTCTGGCCCCCGTGTTATGAAACAACTTACGACCATTTTGATCGTAAACCAATTTCTTAAATGCTTCATTATAAATTTCACTTTTCAAATAAACGTGATTTCATTTCATTTTCTTATACATGTGATATTTCTGCACTATGTGCACACATAATTGTCTACATTAAATGCTTAGGTGAAAAAGGGGATCGATTTTAAAATTTAAGACTTATCGTAAGATGTTTAATAAAACAGGACCCTGATTTGTGACAGTATTATGGGTTATGTTCCCAACATATAGAGAAAACACTGAAATGATTCAGACATTTTAGGTTGACATGTTTTCAAATGTGTAAAGTCAGTGTTGTGGTGTTTTTCAGAAAAAATGCTCTCAGTAATGCACGGTCTGGAGGACTTCAGCTGGATGTCACCATCAAGGCCGGGGGCAAGTCTGTGGAAGAACTGACAGGTAAGAAAGGAGGACTGCTCAGATGTCCTTTCTCAAAATATACTGTAAATTGTAGGCTTTATTTTCAAGCTGTGCAATGCTTGAAATTGTGTCTTGTTCCAGGACCGAGTTTTGGACGTAAACCAAGTGGTCTCGTGAACAGGAGTCTATATCTGTTAAAAACCAAAAGGAATCTATTTGATAGTAAGAGTAGAGCATGGTTCCAAGATTCCATTGTATCCTTCCCCAGTCTTTTTATGTCGTGTAAATAATACATAATTATATTATTTATGTAAATACATAGTTTGCTGGTTTGGAGTAAATATAGTATCAACATATTTCATTGGGAAGAGATACAACTGAAAACTGCACTTCTTGATGAAATATATTGCATATTTTTGTATTTAATTAAACACCAAAAAAGCTTTTAATCCATAAATAATGTTATTTTACGCCATGTTTCAGAGTACTGCAAGAAGATTCAGGAGAAAGAAACCGAGAAGAGAAAGGTGCATAATCATTATGCCAGCTCCTCCTCTGATGAGGCTCGAGGTTCAGATGAGGATGAGCCCAGTCTACATCATCCATTCAAGGTCAAGGAACCCAGCGCCATTATCATGGATATCAAGGTATTTGTGTTGATTGGCTCTGCCGAATGAAAGTCAGCAGAGCTTGGAAAATGGGACAGTGTTTATTTTTGATCGCATATCTTCTGAAACTTGTGCGTTTTTAGGCATATAGATTTGCACTTGTCCATTGTCTGTACGTACGTAAGTCCCAAAAACTTGTGTCGCGCGATCCTCCATAACTATTTAACCCAAACATTACAGGAATGTTGACCAGCAAGTGAAGATGCACTCCTGGGTTTTCATTTTTATTTTGGATCAAGAACCACAATGTTATGACCCTTGACTTAGTCAAAATAGGGGCTGAAAAACTTGTGTCTCGCCGTCCTCCATTACTATTTAACCCACGGTCGCCAAACTTTACAGGATTGTTGACCAGCAAGTGAAGATGCGCACCTGGATTTTCGTTTTTATTTTGGACCAAGAGTTATGGCCGTTGTATTAGTCAAAATAGGGGGTGAAAAACTTGTGTCGCATGATCCTCCATAACTATTTAACCCATGGTCGCCAAACTTTAAAATAATGTTGACCTTCAAGTGAAGGTGCGCATCTACTACGTGTTTATCATTGTTTATGTTCATTATCAAAACGCGATGGTATAGTGACCCAAGTGGGGGCATCCGTGTCCTGTGGACACATTCCTAGTTTCACAAAACTTCACATCAACATCCTTACGATGCTTTATTCAACTTTCTGCAAAATTCAGTTTTACATTAAAAAATATAAAGAAAGAAAGGCTTATTTTAGCATTTAGATATATTGACACAGGATCATTACCATAGTGATCGTCAAGCCTTGCAGTTGCCTGAACACAAAAAAAATATACACAACTTAACTGTACAAAAAATCTCTTGGGCTCTTATTTTACTTTATACTTAAGTCGGTGCTTAGTTAACAAACAAATATATTGCTACAGTGTATTTTAAAGAATATTATATGGTTTATACTCTGTTATCTGTTTATAGAATGCCAAGCAGTTGCCTGTGGTTACAGCACAAGAACGCTTGGCCCAAACGGGTCAGTTAAGGCTGCAGTTTCCGGTGTCTAGTGGTACCCAGCATAGGGAGAAAGAATGGGTACCAGTAGAAAAAACTGAAGCACCGGCACCAGGATATAAGGCAAAACCTGCGCCAGCTGGTAACCCGGGCGGAATGATGCCTGGTGGGATGCTTTCCATGCCCGCACCGCCGGAGCCGACCATTAAACGGGACGATAAAGTGTTTGAAGATCCACCTGAAGCTGTGAGTATTGATTTTAGAATTCTGTGACTAATTACAGATATTATACTTCATTTGCATATTTCTTTCTTTGACCTCATCCAGTAGCTATTCTGTGACCCAGTCCGAGAGCTATAGTTTCGCATTTGAGACAATGTCAAATTTAAATAAAACATATTGTTCTAATTTGTTGGTCAGATTCGTTTTAATATAAAAAATAATGTATGGTGCTTCGATCCATATGCAAGTTTATGGACTGGGCTTCGCTTCGGTCTATATTAGCTTCGGTCCAAAAACATCCTAGGTCTGTCTGCCCAGTCCATAAACTGGCATATGGACCTTAGCACCATATGTTTTTTGTTCAATATGTTTACAAACTTAGTTTTATCTCAAACCTAGTTCTTACAATTTTCAAGTAGGATGGACCAAAAGGTCACTTTTGCATGAGTAGTAACATATGATGTGGGCATGCAAGATGCAGAATTATTGCAAGAATTTATTTGCCAAAAAAAAAAAGATTTCAAATATGTTGCACTGTATTAATGCATTCTTTATTATAGTCACTTGTAGAAAAATTACCACCAACAATTAGATTATTAAAGATGAAACGATGGACTGACTTTCAGATTTGACACGTATGTATAATGATGATGTTTGTATCAGCAGCCGATCGACATCAAGTCCCTGGTATCGGAGAGACTGAATGCGGTGAGGAAGCTACAGGAAAACCCACACGACATTGCTGCCAAGGCCATACTTAGTAAGGCCCAGCAGAAGGTTAGTGTTCTACAATATTGGTCGACATTATGGAACCTTATTTATGTCCCGTATATTTACATGGTACGGTTATGAAGTTAACATATAAAATAGATGAACATTGAAGTTAAGGTTCAGATGGGTTAATATCAATGGACTGTTGAGTTGATATAAATGTAGAGTTAATATCAATGGACTGTCGAGTTGATACAGATGTAGAGTTAATATCAATGGACTGTCGAGTTGATACAGATGTAGAGTTAATATCAAGGGACTGTCGAGTTGATACAGATGTAGAGTTAATATCATGGACTGCCGAGTTGATGCAGATGTAGAGTTAATATCAAGGGACTGCCGAGTTGATGCAGATGTAGAGTTAATATCAAGGGACTGCCGAGTTGATGCAAAAGTAGAGTTAATATCAAGGGACTGCCGAGTTGATGCAAAAGTAGAGTTAATATCAAGGGACTGCCGAGTTGATGCAAAAGTAGAGTTAATATCAAGGGACTGCTGAGTTGATGCAGATTTAGGGTTAATATCAAGGGACTGTCGAGTTGATGCAAAAGTAGAGTTAATATCAAGGGACTGCCGAGTTGATGCAGATTTAGGGTTAATATCAAGGGACTGCCGAGTTGATGCAGATGTAGAGTTAATATCAAGGGACTGCCGAGTTGATGCAGATGTAGAGTTAATATCAAGGGACTGTCGAGTTGATGCAGATGTAGAGTTAATTTCAAGGCTATTCTCAAGATTAATTGTATACATAATATTATATGTGAATACATAATAGTATATGTGAATAAAATAAGAAATATTCATTAAAACATTAAAAATATGTACCAGAGATATGAATGATCAAGGTGTCTGTCTTTCAAATTACATAAACGTTGAACACACTTTTTACGGTAATGTTTACATTAACATTTCACAGTGAAGGAGCATACACATATATACTATATTATGTTTCTGTTGTAAAGGCAAGCCAGTGGGCCCAATCTAAACATCTGCCCGGCCAGTTTATGGGCAGCACGGGTGCTAACATCATGTCCCACGAGGAACTTATCGGACCAAATAAAAAGAGACAGGCTTGGTTGAAGAAGGTAAGGACTTGGTAGAGGTTACACAATGTCTCATTTGGTTCTTGTCTGCTCTGTTGTTTACTGGAGAAATAATTGTACAACTTTCGATTGAACATGTATGTCGTAACTGTTCCAATAAATATTTTTTTGTGACTATCTATGCAAGTACACTTATGTTTCCCAGAGAGTGGTTGTTTACTCTGCAAGGGGGTGTTTTTCTTATAATAATTTAGATGAGAAATTGAATTAAAGTTTGGGAAATCGATAGAAACAACAACACAAAAACAAGCAGCTGAGACATTGTCTCAATAGACCCTGTGGTAATATAAAAAAAGGGTCCAAATGTGGAGCAGACGACACATTTTAAAGGAATCTGTTCTTGAGTACTTCGGGCCTCTAGTATAGGTTCATGCATAATTATGCAAATAAAAACCATGGAAGGAAAAGGGAAAGAGCAAAAATGATCACTATCACAGGTGATCTGTTAAAACAGGTGCATTGTTATAAAGAACAAAAACAATTGGGAACTGAAACAGTGATATTTTAAAGCAGATGGTTTCTTAATAGCAGAGGCTTGTTGATCAGGTTTGACAATTAATATAAACAAGTTTTTATAATAATAGCCCAGGTGCCTTCATTTGTATACTAGTCCTACTTCATGACCACATATATACATCTTTGGTATTAAAAAAGGTGAGTGCCCAAAAGGAGAAAGCGAGGTACTACAATAAAATATAGGAAATTGTACTGACAGACTTTAATGAAATAATTGTTCTGTTGCAAAATATATTTAAGCTTTATTGCAAGTCGTCGTTTTCTGACGCACTCCTGCAAGAATTTACATTTGATTTGATTTTAAAATGTGTATAACTCTTTAGACGGATTCACTTTGCTTTGTCTCTTTTAATTAGATCATTTAATATATAAAACTATTTTTGTTTCTTAATTATTTAACTAGCTGATACAAGGGTCTCTTTGTTGTCTGATTGTCGTCTTTATTGTCTGTTTCCCCTATTAAATTAACCTATTGCATAACACATTTGGCAATATTTAAAAATCGTCAGTATTAAATGGATCCATTTGATGGCAAAACACTGACAGGCACCACACGTATTCTAAAGAACACGTTCTGTAGTTAACTAGTTAACTAATATTAAAAAGCAAAATTTGATTAAACAAGTATAGTTGATATATAAGTAATGATGTTTTTAAATAAAATTATGGGCTATAGTATTGTTAATTTTGTATTAAATCTATGGGATTGATAAACACAGAGCAGACAAAATCGAATGATTATATACAGTTTCTTTGCAGATTGGTCGACTAAGGATAGATAACAAGCGCCTCATCAACACACAGATCAAACTTGGGCCACCATTTTATCAATGAGTGTTGACAGATTCCTAACATGGTCTTATAATTTGATTAAAGTTGATTTGTAAAATGTTAAAGGTCTTTTTACATGCTGCTTTATTATTTTAAATAAGATTAGCAGAATGTATGATGTTCCTTGATATGGTTAATAAATGACTGTCATAATATTTATCTAGAAGTATACTAAACCAAAACTTCATGAAAGAGGGCTTGTGGCAAATATATTGTACATCCTATAAAAAAATCAGTTTTAAATATTAAGAATTAAAGTTTTAAGGTGATTTAATTGTTGATGTCAACACTGAGGTATGATAAATTGGTGGCCCTGATTTAAACGTTCCAGTTATCATGAAGCAATTCGATTTCTCCGGAAATCATTTTGCTTTATTGTATGTCATGTGTTGCAGATACTACTGCCAGAGTATACATCTATAAAAATGTATAAACAAATTCATTAGATGATGCAGAAGGACATCCTTCACAATTAAATGACTTTGTGATATTATTTTAAATTAAATGCAAACCAAAAAAAGTGGTATATATGAACTGATGTATTTTCTGGCAGTAAAGTTTGTTATTTAATTTTTAGCCTGCGAAAGGTTTCATATTTCTTCTTCTCTACTTTATATTTACAGACTGGCAACTAATTTATTCATAGTTCAGAAAGTTTTGCCCCACTTCTTGAGCAACTCTTGATATCTTAAAGGGACTGCAGGCAGTTTGAGTGTCATTGTATGCCTGAAGACTTGTTGATTAATTTGCAATTTTAAAAGGATAAGAGGTGATTTGCTGACTAATATCTTACTTATTTAGTCATTTATTTGCAATTTTAAAATACTGTTTTATTCCGAACGCTGTTTTAAAGTAGCTGCACTTTTAATAGTAAACTGAATACATTTTTTGATAAATTGATGCAATAAGGAATTGTCACCTTTGATTATCTAACATTTTGAAATAATAAAATTATCAATGAAGTCATTCTGTTTGCTATCATCTGCATATATTATTCAACAAAAGTACTTTTGTTACACAAGCATATATAATTCAACAAAAGTACTTTTGTTACACAAGTATTCTTCACCAAGAAAAAATAGGCAACATTATTTCTAAAGATTTCTATAGGACAATAATGCATACACATTTTTGTCCTTCCTTTCCTTTTCGTGACATTAATTACATCTGATGTATAATCTGATGTATCATAACGTTATATACGTACGCATATGTTTGATAATTGTTCCAATTAAAGTAGCTATCCCGCCAACAACAGCCACATTTTACAACATCTGTAGACTGTTTCTAAACCTACTGACGATCAGGTATATATGAAACTACATATTTTGTGAATCCAAATTCTATACACACAATAAACGGCTTTAACCAGCCAGGGCAAAACCTCAAAAATGGAGCTTCAAATTAAAAGGTTACAAACTCATAATTCATTTTACGCATATTCAGTCATGGGTATTTTAAGAACCCATGAATAAACCTATACTTATAATTGGCACATATTATTATATTATCTGAACACCTGGAAAAAGTTTTGATAAAAAAATATTTTACTGTCATTTTTGCCCATATTTGGCGGGTGAGTTTCTTTAATTTACGATGGATTTATTTATATTTGGATATACAGTCACAATTCTCAGATCACCTCCAGTCCCTTTAAGAGTTCGATTTTTGTCTGATTTATATTAAATACCAAGTACTTCGAAGTAATTACTCAGCAGTACTTGATCAATACTTGAGTAATGCTTAGAAGGGGAAATATGAAACCATTTTGCAGGTTTTAAGCAATCAAATATGGCGGCAATCTTTGTGAGTAGGGCGATGTTTACAATGAGCGACGACTGATACTCAGACACTTGTTTGCAGCTGACAGTTGCAATGTCTGGTAGTGCGATATGTCTACGTGGTAAGTGGAAATAATTATTACACGCCACTTCGACAACAGGCCAGTCGCTGAATATATAATACACTCGGTTGGAAACAACCTGGAGAAAACTCTCTGTCTCTGGATATTGTATAAAAGAGTGGTTGGTCAATGTGGTTTTGATCTGCCTGCACACATATCAGATGATCTGGCTGTTGAAGTGGCAGTAATAATTGTTTCTGACCTGGCAGATATTTTATTATTTCCTCGAATACTTGTAAGGTTCTCTGGAGCGGCTCTAAATAACCTATACTGTGTTGATGAGCCGTTAAAACAACATTAAATTCAATTCAATTCAGTTGTAAGGTTTCCTGATAGAGTGGTAAGTTGCAATATATATGTAGATTTGGAAAGAGCAAGGTAATTAATCTAGACGCCAAAATTGATAGGTTTTTTATGGAAGAAAAAAATACCTGTTTGAAGGTAAGGTAGATGACTTTATATAGAATAGCTGTTTATCTAAATTATAGCAAAGAAGACTTGAATTGTTGAGGCAAACAAAGTTTAAGCAGAAATTTTCCACTGATGTTGTGAAAAAGATTGTTTTAAGAAGTCTAAATATTCAAAGAAAGGTATTGAAAGCGAATTTTATGAATAGTGGACAATAATTGCAAAGAACTGTCCATACGTAACAGTTAGAAGTGCATAACATATTGAGGCAGAGCTGAGATTTTTTAATCATAATGATTGACGGACAGCACATTTTCTGACTTTTATGGCATAAATAGTAAAAACTTGCTAATACTATAGTTGTCCCACTCCTAACAATAATGTAATCTGAATTTAGGGAACACAGACATTTAATAAATAATCTGCAGTCATGTTCAAAACGTAAATGTTTATGTTTAAATAAAACTCTTCTTTCTATCGTATTTTGATCTATGATTTTGATAACATACTACAAGACTTGTGAACATCAGCACTGGTTACATATCCAAGTTTTTATAATCACATCAAGATGATAATAAAGTTTATTATACCTCACTGTAAACACTCCATGTAAAATCCCCAGGTTGATATTTCGCGCAATCACCCTCAACGCGTCATAGAGGGTGATAGCGCAACATATCATCCCGCTAGCTTTTGGAAAAGCTCAGTTCTAAAAATAGATTTTTTCAACAACAACAATTTTTCTTCATTATCGAGTATATTAGTATATTAGGAGTATGTGTTTGATATAATAAAATAAATATCACGTCCTCTTGAGGGTGCCAGTGGCTATTATCAACCCTCGAAATGATAATGTCGACCTCGGATATCGCCTCGGTCGACATTACATTCTCGGGTTGATAATAGCCACTCTCACCCTCAAGAGAATTGATATTTACATAAAATCGGTACTTTGCGGTTATGTATGCTTAAAGCAGCTCTGTTGTTCATAAACTTCAATTTCCATGCTATGGGATAAAACCCAGTGTTTGTCGATTGTCATTTAAATTAAGATCAATAAGAAGCACATATACATAAGTTGTTAATCTAGTTTTGCAGAATATTGAAATATGGCCTACTGACTTTAACTAGGATTATGCATTCAAGAAATGTAGATTCATATCATATGTATTATTCATTTACAAAATGTTAAAATATTTAGCAAAATATAACATATATAGATATCCTATGAACATTTCTTTCAAAAAATGATTTGAAGTATTTTAATAGAAAAAAATATTTTTGAAATAGTGACATGCGGCAGAGTTCTGACAATTCGTTTTATTGTGATATATTTCGTGGAATTGATCAAACTGTTTTCAAACCATTTTCAAAATAAAGGTATAGACATTAAATACAGCTTGTGATAGAAATTTGTAAAATGCCCGAGATGCCATAAATATATTCCATAGTGTAAGTTTGGAATTAACATGTATTATGTACAGAGTAAGAAATTTTGTATTTTTAAGAAATCTAAAGAGACTCAGTTTTTGTACCTGCAATTTTTTTAACCCTGAAGTTCAATATCAGATTGATTTAGAGACGTGCTGATATTTAAAACAATTGCCCATACCGTAACAGCTGCTTATACTGTTTGCCATGTGTTTATTCAGGATGTGTTCACGAATGCCGCGCCTCTGAGTGGAGGTATTGGCATGTATCTTCTGCAGAAGATGGGGTGGAAGCATGGAGAGGGTCTCGGCAAAAACAACGAGGGTGTTAAAGTGCCTCTCATGCTGGACTTCAAGATAGACAGGAAAGGTAAACAATACACTCAAAGTCATAAATAAGGAAAAGGCAAAATAACGGTATGAATAAACTCCCCTGAAGTCAGATGGTAGATCGAAATATGTTACCTTTTCTTTCTAAATCATGTAACTTTTGTACTAAAATTAATGAAAAACACTATACAAGTTAGTATGTGCAGTTGTTATTGTGCAATTAAATGTGATTCATTAAATAGTCGAGTGAAATAAGAGGCATTTAATTGATTTAATTAATTGCTTTAAATTTATTGAGTTAGAATTCAGTTTAAATGTTCGATTTTGAACGATGTAGTTGCCTCAGAAATACTAAACATTTGATTCAGTCTGAATTGATAGAGATAAAAAAACAAAAAACATTGTTGATCTTGAAAAGTTAAATGAATAAAATTGATTTCTGCTCATGTATGCTCAACATTCCTGCTTGTAGGGCTGGTGACAGATGGAGAAGGCAAAAAAGGAGGTGGTGCTGCACCAAAGATGCCAGTTATACGGGATCTCTCGGGTAAGTTATGGCCGCCAAAATATGCCTAAGATAACCTTTAAAACTAATATTAAACTGTAAGTGACCAATCCTGGGAAGTCTCACTTGGTTAAATGTGACGGCTTATATTACACGCACACCAGGGCTTCTTAAATTTTAAAATGCAAATCGTTCCAGATTTTTTACTACTGTAAGAATCGCACTTATTTTGAAAAAATCACAAAAATCGCCGTACCCCACCCACCATGTCAGCTGCACCATGCATTTTTTCCGTTTAGTCATTGATATAGAGAACTATTTAAAATGTATGTTTGTATTATATTTGTATTATTTATAACTTACTTTATCACAATTTGTACATTTTAATGACTGGCATCATGTCTTCGCTTTACTGAATGAATAATTTTCACTCAATATTAAAATTGTTGATCATTTGAGGAATTGAACCGGAAGTGTTTAATAAACCGGGTAGGTATAAAACACGGACTAACACGCGCGGACTAGCGGATTATATACGATTTTACATACATTTGAGTAATATCGTTTTTCATCAATTAGCTTAATACCAAATGTTACGACTAACGCAAACAGTTTCGGTCAGACTTAAAAAAAAAAACCGGTGTCAGGTTTGATCACTTTCCTTAATTAATGTCATTAATATTATACTTAAAGTTATTGTAAAAAAAAAACAAAAAAAAAACACATCTCGGTATTTTAATTTTTTTTAATGACGCAAACAAATTTCAGTCCCAGCTTTGGCTTCTTAAAAAAACAAAGCGACACAAGCAAACAGGCTAACACCTTACGACTAATGGTATATCAAAGAAATTACAGACGGTAACACTCGCTTCAGTGAACCGACAGAACGCGTGATATACTTTCACTGATCACACATCATAACGAGCTATAGACTCTTCCGGAAAACTCCCTACTATCGGTAATGGTTTATTCCAAATTGACCAAATTGACCTACTTTCGCACAGCGAGTGACAATGGATCAAAGAATATTGCCGCAAGGCATATTTTAGGATATCAGAAGGAGTGTGAAGGGCAATTGTAGATTTTTTAACGACCGATAGATAAAATATCTGGGACCGATTTAAACAGAGATTTTGAAAAGAAAAACGGTCCGGAGAAACAGATTTCGGTCTGGGAACCGATAAACCGGCGATTTTAGAAGCCCTGACGCACACACTTGTCTCTAGAGTTCTTATGCATGTTTTCTATTTAATATGAACAATACAAGAATACTTTTTAGACAGTAAAAGTAAATAAAGATATTGCCATAATGTAACTTCAGAACAAAACGATGCTTCTATAAAACATTTTCTTCTATTATATAAAGTTGAATATAAAAGTACACATTTTAGGGAGTTTATTTAAACCAGATCTTCAAAAAGTTTATGCATTACTTTTTTAATACCGTTTGTTTGTCACCATTAGGAAAGCACCCTGTATCGGCCCTTGGAGAGCTGTGCAACAAGCGTAAGTGGGGTGCCCCACACTACGAAGTGGTCCATGAAAGTGGCCCTGCGCACAAGAAGGACTTCCTGTTTAAGGTGTGTAAACATATTCGTTATTAGAAAATAGATACTTTTACAAAACTTGCGTCCAAAACTTTGTCCCTTCTTCTCTGAAACCAGATGGCATTGAGCTCTCATATATTGGATTAATATAAACTGATTGTCGCTACCAAGCTTGTTTACACCGTGATCCTTTTGCCTAGACTTAAATACATGTAGAGAAAACTAAAAAAAAAAGAAGCTTTTTCTCTGAAACCAAAGGGTGTTGAGCTCATATATCTTGAGCACTTCTGTCGGAAGTGTCGACATTGGTTAGGGTTGTCAGATGAGCGATTCAGGGCCATTTGGCCCTCTCAGAGTCCAACAGTTGTTTATAAAGTTTGTCGTATTTCAGGTGAAGGTGAATGGTGTAGAGTATCAACCATCTATTGCCAGCAACAATAAGAAACTGGCCAAGGCTCAGGCTGCGACCGTCTGTCTACAAGAGTTGGGTCTAGTACCACGGTCCTGAGATTATAAGATTCGGGTCTTGTACCACGGTCCAAAGATACCAGAGTTGAGTCTTGTACCACGGTCCTGAGATAACAGATTTGGGTCTTGTACCACGCTCCAAGGGTTCAAATAGTTGGGTGTCGTTCTGCACTCCCGAGGTTACAAGAGGTGTCGTTCCAGCTCCTGAAGTGTCTGATCTTCAATCCAGGCCATTAGAGGGCTGTGAATTAAGACATGTACCATAGGCAAATACAAAATATACCGTTGTTACACACTCCAGAGTAGCTGAACTACAATATATGCCCACAGAGAATTGATCTCCAGTACCAGCCAATTTCAGACTTGTGCTGTGGACAATGATTTTATGTTGGATACATAATGTTATGAATCCTAGTGGCATTATTGTTTTTATCGGATATATGTTGTAAAACTGATACCAGGATAGATGTATACGAATAACAACTGGTATACTTACCTTCCAAACGTAAACTTGCCTTCACATACAACAAGGGCATTAAACAGAGATAATTTTCAGGGTAAACTTGAAGGTCTAGGCTAAAAAACATATTTTGCATCGGTTAAAAACCTATTTCATGTATGCTATAATGATATTAGTGAATATGAAACTTTCCATCATTATTAAATGTCAGGTTGTATTGTTTTGTTCGAAATAAACCTCATGTCTGGTAACAGATTTCTTGGATGTGACCACAGGAAAAAAAGTAATAGGTCTTGTTGGGAGGCGAAACTACTATTTTTTTCTTCTTTGAAGTTGGATATAAATGTAATATATTTTGTATCCATGGAAAAAAGGCAAAAATCATTGAAGGCAAAAGTCGCCCCACAAATAGCATTTATTAGCATGTGTTTTTGTTTTACAGTTTTGTCAACAGGTCACATTGTAGAATCGCAGGAAATGAACTTTATAGTTAAAAAAAGATTACTATAATAGTACTCGTCGTTAACTTTTTCAAGAGAAAATATTGTGTTCTGCTTAAAATATGAAGCATTAGTTACAGTGAGTGAATATAGACTGACATTATTGACATAACACAGGGCTGATGATATTACACTGGGCTGGTTAGCTTCATAAAGTAATAATGCATTTGCACTGCTATGTATTGAATTATAGTGCATTTGCACTGTTATGCATTGCATGATAATGCATTAATTTTGCACTGCTATATATTGAGTTATAGTACATTTGTACTGCTATGCATTCAATTATAGTGCAATTGCACTGCTATGTATTGCAGGATAATGCATTTGCACTGCTATGTGTTGAATATGCATTTGCACTGCTATATATTGACTGATAAAGCATATGCACTGCTATGTATTGAATTATAGTGTGTGTATTTACAATGCTATGTATTGCATGATAATGCATTTGCACTGCTATGTATTGAATTATAGTGCATTTGTACTGCTATGCATTCAATTATAGTGCAATTGCACTGCCATGTATTGCATGATAATGCATTTGCACTGCTATGTGTTGAATATGCATTTGCACTGCTATGTATTGCATGATAATGCATTTGCACTGCTATGTATTGACTGATAATGCATTTGCACTGCTATGTGTTGAATATGCATATGCACTGCTATGTATTGACTGATAATGCATATGCACTGCTATGTATTGAATTATAGTGCATTTGCACTGCTACATGTTGAATATGCAGTTGCACTGCTATGCATGATAATGCATTTGCACTGCTATGTGTTGCATGATATTGCATTTGCACTGTTATGTGTTGAATGACAATATATTTGCACTGTTATGTATAGAATGATAATGCATTTGCACTGCTATGTATTGACTGATAATGCATTTGCACTGCTATGTATTGAATGATAATGCATTTGCACTGCTATGTATTGAATGATAATGCATTTGCACTGCTATGTATTGAATGATAATGCAATTGCACTCCTATGTGTTGAATGATAAATTAATGCATTTGCACTGCTATGTGTTGAATGATAATGCATTTGCACTGCTATGTGTTGAATGATAATGCATTTGCACTGCTATGTGTTGAATGATAATGCATTTGCACTGCTATGTGTTGAATGATAATGCATTTGCACTGCTATGTATTGAGAGGTTAATATACGGCCGTGGAATGCCTTTTGTAGATAATGGCACACATAGTGCCGTAATGTTAGTTTTCTCCATTGTCTTTCACTTTAATGATTTATTTCAGTTTTAACGCTTATTTAGTGGGCGTGAACATTTCAGTTGAGATTTCAACGTCTGCCACTCAGACATAGCGCTCCAATATGACGTTTTTGTATTGCTTGATGACGTTGACCTATTCGCGTGCAGACAGTCTGTTGCTACTGACAGTGTGTTGATTTTCTATAATCCATAATGGCACAGTGTGCCGATTATGGATTTTGAAAAAGAACTGATATTCATTGTTTTTCTACTAAAATGTGTTGCTATTTATAGTAAGGTATGTAATAATGAATAATAATACATCTGCACTGCTATGTATGGAATAATAATACATTTGCACTGCAATACATTGATAGCAATAGGAGTATATAATCGGGGCAAAGCTAAGTTTACCAATTTTGCCATAGGTACATAGGTATCTTACGATTCTTATATGATTCTCATATGATAGTTATTATATGATACTTACATAAAAAGGGCATTACTTTATTCTTAAATAAAAGCTGTCATATGAGAATCATATAAAAGTTGAGAAAACATTTTGAAAACGTAATGTTTATGAATTTATTCTCTTATGAAACTTTTGTTATATAAATATCCTATGAAACATTTTATAGGACCCCCCCATTCATATTCATTTTGTCATTTTTTGTTCATGCTCATTAAAGGTCTTCATCATGACCCCTCCATTGTTTCAGGTGCCATCTCGCTCACATCACTAAGATGTAAAAACAATAAACGTGGCTCCAGCGTAAATGGAGTTTCTACGATAGAATTTGCAGCAACTCTGCAGTTCAGGGTGAGAAGGTTCTAGGCCCATTTTTCATATTTTATCTCGATGTACATGGAAGATGAGCCTGGCATGTTCATGCCTGTTAGGCGCCATATAACCTGTAATGTGTTGGTGCGCCTTAAAACCCCAATTCAATTCAATTATATGTGGCTCTTTTTATATAAAAATCATATGAGAATACATGCGTATGTTTATTATATATAGCAACATTTCCTATGTTAATCATTGCTTCTACATTTATCAGGATTCCCACACTACCTTGAAATCTGGAAATGTCCTTGAGTTTTGAAAAGGGTCATTAAACCTGGAAAAGTCCTTTAATTCACAAGTTTTCCTTGTTTGGACCAAGTGAAAAAAAACGCACAACAATTAAACATTTGGCAGTTACTTTATGATACCAAAATTGTATGCTGTTATTGTTGAAATTACAGTAATCAATGCTAGTTTTCCTGTCTTAAGCTTCTATAAATATCATGAAAATGACAACAAGTTGTTCAAAAGTGTTTGGATTGTTTTGTTATAACTGATTTTACTTGATTATGTATGACTTAAGGACATATTTCGAGCCTATTGTGTTTGGGGGTGTGTGGGGGGAGGGGGTGGAGAATTTCTATAGGTAACTGTAAGTCACTGTTAGCCATACAATTTCATGAGCAAAGTGTGATATTCAATTTTTCTTCAGATTATGAGGCCCACCCAATAAAGCATTCGTGACAAGAACACATAATAACACATTAAAGAATGTTGTATATTTATTGTGTTTGGATTTTTGGTCTAAAAACAATTAAGAAATACCAGATAAGTTTTGTATTCAAAAGCTAAATTATAAACATATATTTCTTCATTAAAGTAAGTTACAAAGCGTTGTTAAGCTATTCTTACCCGCAATATAGTAATGCTATACAAATAAAAAACTAAGAGCGGGCCTGAATTTATATACCTGAGTTGATCAGCCATGAAGCGTGCTGGCTGTAAATATTCAAGCTTCCCATGCTTTTTCAGTGACCAAGTAGCGTTGGGAAATGTGTCCTTAAAGACACTTTAGTGATCAATATTTGAATATCTTTTCTTCTTGTTTAAAACGAGAAAGTTGAACCTGTGTCATGAAGTCATCTGTTGGCTATGCCTTGTTAGATATACAATTGTATGTTCATAGTCATGTCTTTATGTTAATATGATGTTTAAGAATATTTTTTGTGTGATATGTACATAGATTCATTGATATGTTTTGTATGATACAGCAAATGAACATCTGTTATTGCAATTTCTTCTATAGTAGAAGTATTTGTGTTTAATGTTAACATTGGAGGACTGTTGTAGAATACACACAGTTCTGTACCAACGTTGTGAAGTGAACATGTTAAAATAAACGATATTATGAAGTTTAATTTCTCCTTTTTTATTACTTTATTCCATTCATTGTATATCATGTACAATGACAAAAGTGTACAATGACAAAATGATTTTGCACATTTTAATAGTTACAGATTTACCGTTGTCAAGAGTTGTGAAGTTTCATTAATTTCAGACTAGTCTTAACAGATAGTGTAACACATGTATTTCAGACTAGTCTTAACAGATAGTGTAACACATGTCAAAGTCCTTATCCGACCATCAACAGGCAAAGTTTACAACAGATGTACACCGTTTCTAAACCTACTGACTATGAGGTATAAATATAACTTGCATATCCGAGAATCCAAACACTATAGACAAAATATAAATGGCTTTAACCAGCCAGGGCAAACCCAAAACTGGAACATCAATTATAATTAAGCGTTACCAACTCATATAATTCATTTTACGCATATTCAAACACAGGTATCCCTGTGAATGATTTAGACTGATACTCAAAAGATATTGTCAATTATTTTATCCAAGGCAGACTTTTAATTGGCACATATACATTATTAAGTGAACTGAACACCTGGATAGGGTTTTGATAAACGGTTTGTAGCATAATACTGTCTGGTCCATGTTGTCTACTGTCTAGTCCATGTTGTCCATGTTGTCTACTGTCTAGTCAGTGTTGTCTGTTATGTAGTTAATGTTGTCTACTGTCTGGTCCATGTTGTCTACTGTCTAGTCCATGTTGTCTAGTGTCCAGTCCATGTTGTCTACTGTCTAGTCCATGTTGTCTACTGTCTAGTCCATGTTGTCTACTGGCTGGTCCATGTTGTCTACTGTCTAGTCCATGTTGTCTAGTGTCTAGTCCATGTTGTCTGGTCCATGTTGTCTACTGGCTGGTCCATGTTGTCTTATCTGGTCCATTTTGTCTACTGTCTGGTCAGTGCTGTCTAATATGTAGTTAATGTTGTCTACTGTCTAGTCGATGTTGTATATTGTCCGATCCATGTTGTCTACAGTCTAGTCCATGTTGCCTATTGTCCAGTCCATGTTGTCTATTGTCCAGTAAATGTCTAGTGTCTAGTCCATGTTATCTACTGTCTAGTCTATTGTCTGGTCCATGTTGTCTACTGTCTGGTCCATTCTGTCTGGTCAATGTTGTCTACTATCTGGTCAATGTTGTCTATTATCTAGTCCATTTCCTATACTGTCTGGTCCATGTTGTCTACTGTCTAGTCCATGGTCCAGTCCATGTTGTCTACTGTCTAGTCAGTGTTGTCTATTATGTAGTTAATGTTGTCTACTGTCTGGTCCATGTTGTCTACTGTCTAGTCAATGTTGTCTAGTGTCCAGTCCATGTTGTCTACTGTCTAGTCAATGTTGTCTGGTCCATGTTGTCTACTGTGTGGTCCATTCTGTCTGGTCAATGTTGTCTACTATACGGTCAACGTTGTCTACTATCTGGTCAGTGTTGTCTATTATCTGGTCCATTTTGTCTACTGTCTGGTCAATGCTCTCTAATATGTAGTTAATGCTGTCTACTGTCTGGTCCATGTTGTCTACTGTCTATTGTCCGATCCATGTTGTCTACAGTCTAGTCCATGTTGCCTATTGTCCAGTCCATGTTGTCTACTGTCTAGTCCATGATGTCTACTGTCTGGTTCATGGTGTCTACTGTCTGGTCCATGTTGTCTACTGTCTGGTCCATGTTGTCTATTGTCCTGTCCATTTTGTCGAATGTCCAGTCCATGTTGTCTACTGTCTAGTCAATGTTGTCTACTATCTGGTCCATATTGTCTACTGTCTAATCAATGTTGTCTACTATCTGGCCCATGTTGTCCATAGTCCAGGCCATGTTGTACATGATCTGGTCCATGTTGTCTATTATCTGATCCATATGGTCTACTGTCTGGTCCATGTTGTCTACTGTCTAGTCAATGTTGTCTACTATCTGGTCCATGTTGTCCATTGTCCAGGTCATGTTGTACATGGTCCATTCCATGTTGTCTACTATCTGGTCCATGTTGTCTGTATCTGGTCCATGTTGTCCATTGTCCAGTTCATTTTGTCTACTGTCCAGTCCATGTTTTCCATGGTCTGGTTAATGTTGTCTATGGTCCAGTCCATGTTGTCCATGGCCCAGTCCGTGTTGTCTATTGTCTGGTCCATGTTGTCCATTGTCCAGTTCATTTTGTCTGCTGTCCAGTCCAGGTTGTCTACTATATTGTCTATGATCTGATCCATGTTGTCTGTGTTGTCTACTGTCTGGTCTATGTTGTCTACTATCTGGTCCATGTTGTCTGTTGTCTAGTCCATGTTGTCTACTACCTGGTCCATGTTGTCTATTGTATTGTCTGGACCATGTTGGCTATGGTTTGACATTAGTTGTCTCTGGTCTGGTGTATGTTGTCTACTATCTAGTCCATTTTGTATGTTGTTCAGTCCATGTTGTGTACTGTCTGATCCATGATGTATACTGTCCATTCAATGTTGTCTGCTATCTGGTCCATGTTGTCTATGATCTGGTCCATGTTGTCTATTGTCTGGACTATGTTGTCAGCTGTGTTTACAAGTCTATGTCTTACATTTCTTATCCTAGTACAACCAAATTTGGCCATAGGCTTCCTTATAGCATTATCTTAAGGGCTGCATAAGCAATTTTGGTTCCTGTAACCAATGGGCTCCCATGGAACACAAATCCTGATAAATTACACAACAGTTTTTATGTCTGCCTTGGATAAAATAATTGATAATATCTTTTGAGTATCAGAGTCTAAATCATTCACAGGGATAACTTCATCATTTGAACATTTTAATATGTCTCCGACTGGATTTTTATACTTTTTTTGCTATTTTTTCAAGACCATGTACGTTGACTGCTCCAAGTTTTTAGCAAACGAGTAAATCTTGTCATAGTAAACTAAAGGTTTTAACGACATATGAACTAATGTATTTGTCTTACCAGGTCGTAAATTACCACATTTATATGTGGTAATTCAGTGGTAATTCAGGACCTGGTAAGACAAATACATTAGTCTGGCAGTCTGGCATAAAGTTCCATATCTGCTTGAAATTACTGTTTTCTGTCTTCATATCTTAGTTCGGAATTTCCATTATAATAATACTTGGATAATATTAACATTATCTAACCTACTAGTATAATGTCTAATATATATATGTATTTTAGGGGTTCTGGACCACACGTTATATTATTATTTTATTTCTTAATTCACTACCTTAAAAAAAAACTACCGAACAACTTTCAAAATGAGAAAAAAAAAAGCTGTACAAGTATGTACCTTTACCCAACTTATAATTTTATAAGTTTGGTGAAGGTACCCTAAATACGTAGATAATAAATCACCATGGTGATTCAAGATGAGAATGTTCTAGATTTTGAGCTTTGATAAGGTTACGTGATTATTGTCACATGTGATAAGCGTTTATTTATATCAACCAATCGGTAAAGCTCATGTGATAAGTATCTATTTATATCAACCAATCGGTAAAGATCATGTGATAAGCGTCTATTTATATCAACCAATCGGTGAAGATTTTGGCCTCCCTGACGGGTATATAAGACAGAAAAAACTACAAATTAGTATACTCTTAACACGGTGAAATACCCTATGGGAATAGAGACCTGAAAGAGTAAGGATAAAACTAGGATTATTTTTCATGAAAGGTAAGTCCATTTAAATTTGTATTTTTTTTTTTTAATATTTTTAGAAGGTTCTAGATTGAATACAAAGGTGGTGGATCATACTCATACACATTACTAAAACAATTTATCATACACTTTTTAGACTTTTTTGTAAGGTTGCCATTGCTTCCTTTCTTCCCTGCTCTACTAGTTCCTTTTTTTGGACTTCACTTATTTCAGCCTTTTTTTGTTTTGTGTCCTGTTTTAAACTATAATATTTATCCAACTCATCTAAAATCATCTTAAACTCTTGATCAGATATTTGTGCATCACTCAACGCTTTTGATATTAACTGTTTTATACTATTCAACTTAGCCTCTGCCAAAGTTTTTATTTCATGATGTTTTTGAGCTTTTGCATTAAGCTTGCGTCTGATAAAATTAATACAAACACCTGTAGCTCCACATACTATTGCTGCTATTTCTAAAGGTAACAAAACTGGAACAACAAATCCAATCCCAGCCATAATAACACCTGCAGATATCAAGGTAGTGTCAATTCCATCTGTAATATTAATACCACGTTTATATTTTTTATAAAGTGACTGACGTATATCTCGCTCTGTAATTAACTTTTTTTCAATCTCTGAAATCTTTTGTAATCTATAATTTTGTCCGTCTTCCACTGGCAACTCAGGATATATACTTGGTGCTGTTGGTTGCTTCATTTTTTATTAATAAATAAAAAATTAAATTAATTCAATTAATAATGATGCCACCGTATTTACAGCGGTAGCGTTAGCAACCTTGCATACAAAGTTAACTACATAACCAGCACCAATCTCTAAAGGTTTATCAAAGTTATCATGATTGCGTGGGATGATGTGAAGCGTTATGCCATAATTTGGTTGTTCAACACCATTGACAGAAACTATTACAGTTACGTCACCAACTAATCGTTCACTTGCTAAACCTATTCCCATAATACGACCATGACGTGTCATCACATGCCCCACATTTGTTTCTGCTCCACCGTTACCAAATGAGAGTATTCTATTCAACACAAGTGGGCCCTTAGCCTCCGCAAATATTGTTATAATCCCATATTTAAGATTATCAACTCTATCTCTCAAAAGGTTGAAATGGTTAACAATAGGCACAACTCGCCTATGTAAATCTAGAACATGATTGGTTAAAGCCTCTAAGTCTTCTGTTTTTTTAGATCTTGTTGGTCCAAATATACTCATTGTTTTTTTTATAAAAATATTTTTTTTAAATAATTTCTAAAACACAACTCATAGGCAAACCGTGATTATCTATTTTGTTGCCATACTCATCTCTGACTTCTATTTTCAATTCAGAAATTGCACCATTCGTAAGACAGTAATATTGAGGATAAAAATGTGTATATACAATATCTCCAAACTGCTTATTTACTACAGGCACAACACCTATAATAGTGCTTGGTGCACCATTGAAATAATTACTACTTGCATTAACTTGTTTCAGATGAACATATAGCTGTTTATAAGGAGCTAAATCAATTGGGTGAATTCCAGCATTAATACCTTTTAACCATTTTCTGTACTCGAATCCCAGCATTTTTGAAAGACCGCTTGACATTCATGTCTCTATTGGCGTTTCTAAAATTGTTGTAGCATTTTCCGCAAAAATTGTTATGATAATATTTTCATTTAGCCATTTAAACTTTTCTGCCAACTCTTGGAAGTTATAGAGTCCACCTGGTATATGTTGCGTTTTATCTGTTTTGTTTTGTTTTTATGACTTCATGATTAATATTAAACCAACCGATAGTGTATGTAAAACTCTTTAATCCAACGCGCCTAGTTCCATCTCTATTATCGATATACTGTTGTAAGTTAATAGAGTTGTCTATGTTTGAAATTGTATGAAACATTTTTTTTTTAATATATATATATAAAATACAAATAAAAATGATTTCTAAAGAATTTAAATATAACCCGGGTGCTCACTATTTAAATACTTTTAGCAAGAAAGTGATAGATATAATAAATCAAAACATAGTTATTACATCAGACGGTAAAGGCTTTAAAGCTTCATTCCCCAATGTCTTTGAAAAATACAAACTTTCATACGTCAAATCAGATGCTATAGTCCAACGCTGGGGAACAGATTGGATGTTATTTTGGCAGAACCAGTTGAATTTTGCTATTTGGTGTGCGACAACTGGATGTGGTATTGATTTTAACAATCATCTAAAAGCTGATGCTCTGGTTGGTTCGTTATTTCGATTTCATGTCTATTACCAAGTCAGAAGAATATTATTTGAAATGAGTGTAGCAATGCCGCAAGACTCAAATTCGAATGCGTTTAATAACACATATAACCGAAACGCATACGAGAGAATATGCAAGGAGTTTAACGTTGACTTAAATTCGGACTGGAGACAGAAACAAAGCTATAATGATGGTCTAGGAACAATTTATAATTACTGGACACATATTGGTTATCATCCTTTGATAAATACTGTATACGACAACAAAACGATAAGTTTTACAGTCTATGAGAGTGATAAAACATATCACATTGATAACATTGCACAAGGATCTGAGGCTGACAACAGCTGGTCTACTTTTATACTAGATAATTCTGCGGGTTTCACAAGAGCTGGAGTAGAAAGAATCAATGACAGCATAAGAACATACTGCTGGGCAATCCTCGGCTCACAATCACAAACAAGAACATATATACTTGGAACTGGAACAGCATTTGATGCACAGAAACAATTTCTAGCAAATGTAGAGGACGCAATAAATAGCCCCATCGACTTGCCCAGTCAAATTTCAAGTTATGAAAACACCTTAAAATATGCAAGAAGTAAAGTAAATTTTGTCTATGGAAGTGGATTGTATATGTCTCCGAGCGACATGGAATTAAGAATCGGAATATTACAAGACTACAATAATGAAATTGTAATAGCAACCGATGCACAAGCATTAGGATTGAATAATGATGTAAATGTAAAACCAGTGCCACCAAACATTATTCAACCTTTTCAAGGCACCACAACAAAGACATTTTTACCGGAACATTCTGACTTTGATAAATCAATACATAAAACTGTGGAACATAACCCACCAGAAATACAAAAAATAGCGATTGAACACGAAGATAACAAAACAACTATAATTGTTGGTACTATAGTAATAGTTCTTGCTGCATTACTTATTTACGAGATTTACTAAACCACTCTTTGGCTGCCACATACAACAACCCGGAAACAAACACAAGCAAAGCCCATAGATTGTTACCAAGCCAATTAATAAATTTACCTGTTGCAGATAAAAGCCATGATACTATTGCACCAATAACTCCTGGAAGTGCTGCAGCAGCTTTACCAGCTAGGTTGGCAAGAAGTTTACCAAGATTACTTAGTTGTTTTAGTGTGCAGCACTTGATGTGGGAATAATACTGCGGTAAAACAGAATTTGTTCTTGACATACTTGAACAAGAGTATGTTGGAGTTTTTGAACATATAATCATATTGTGCCCAACCATAGAGTGGAACGAGGCTTATAAAAATAGATCCTGGATAGGTGATGTAAAACACGCGAGAGATAAAAAAATAACAATTGTCAATCCCGTGAGCAACGGTAAAGAAATGCTACAAGAACTGTTGCGTTTATTTTTCAAACAGTATGCTGGCAAGCCCACATTATACATCATTGATGATTGCTCCGCCACAAAAGAATTAACAAAGAAAAAAGATATGTTATCAGAGTTGGCATTCTCTGGTCGTCACGCCAAACAATCAGTGTGGGTTATTTCACAGAGATATAATTCTGTATTGAAAGATTTAAGGGAGCAAGCAAAATGGTTGTGTATGTTTTACACTAAAGACAGAGATAGTTATGAAAATTGTTTGAGAGAAAATGATGTTATTCCGACGCTGGAGGAGAGAACCAGAATAAGAAAAACTTTAGCTAAGACTAAATATTCCAAGTTAATTTTGAGGACTGACCAACCAACTGGTTATTGGGTTGAATAATTTCTACCAGCAATTCTTTTTTCTAACAGCATTGCTTTGTTGCTAATAGTAATACTAACAGCAAAGTAGCAATGTTAATAGCAATACTGACATGAAAATATAATGAAAATATCAAAAATATAGTAATGCTTATAGCATTGCTCATAGCAAAGTAGCAATGTTAATAGCAATGCTTGCAGCAAATTAACAATGCTAATAAAAAAAATAGCAATATTAATAACAATGCTATTAACAATACTAACAATTACTACTTGCATGAATATCGCAGCTGGTTGTTTTACGTTTTATGTTTATTTCAAGATAAAAAATAAAATTATTAATATAAAAATGAATGCGGAAGAACTATTACAAGACATATCGGAAGGTTTCACAGAACGTTATGAATCAAAGCAACAAGAAACAAAAAAAGAAAGATTATCAGCCATAGTGGCTGGCGGTGGTAGTCGTCAATATTTAGGTAAAGACATACAACTCACGAATATAGATGGCATGCCACCAGATGAAATTAACAAACTTTACTGCAGATATGAAGCAAGGCTTGGGGCAAGTATGACCAAGACTTTAGGCAATTCTTTTATTAACTTGTATGTGATGGGAGTATCAAAATATTTCAATGTGACAAATCCACCAAAGCTGATAGAAGATTTGGAGGAAGACCCATTTATTACTCATGCTTTGACAAGTGCTTGTTGTGAGTTGTATTACAGGTATGGAATGTGCTTAGCACCATTTACAGCAATACTGACAACTGTTAGACATATTGATTTTAATAAAAAAAAAAATATAGATAATATAAATGGAGAACCAAGAGAGTGAAGTTATACCTGTTGAGGTTGAACAACAAAAAGTAAAAAATCCAAAAAGAATAGAAGCTGGAAAAAAGGAGCAGCGGCAAGAAAGGCAAAGCGTTTGCTTCAAGATGCAGAGCAAGATGCTGCAAAGCAAGATGCTGCAAATCAAATAACAAAAATAACAATAGATGAAGAGAAACCAGAAATCAAAATAAACGTATACAAAAATTATATTCCACCGTGTCTGGTTTTATTAGGTATTGCTGGGTTGGGTTTGTATACTTATAACAAGAAATCTGCTACGCAACCTGTGCAACCTGCTGCTGTTCGTGTTGCACCAAAAGACCCGTTTGATTGTTTTTAATAATTTATTTAAAAAATAATATAAAAAATAATATAAAAAAAATGGCAGCAAGTATTGACGGAAAACAAATTGTAAATATGATGTATCATGCAGGAGTGGAAACACTTCTAACTGTTGGATATTCTGAGATTGGCAGAAAACTACTAAAAAGACCAGCACCTAAAGTGGATTTTAATATGACAGATTTTGGGATGCTGTCTGTGGATATAATGTTAGCAATGGCTACGAGGGATATGTTGATTAAGCAAGGTATTATTCCTGCGGATATTATGAAATAATTTTAAAAAATATATATATATATAAAAATGGCAAGTGCAGTAGCAATGATGATAGGTAGCGCATTAACAAACGCATTGGCGTTTAGCGGTTCAAATTATTTCTTTTCAAAAATGGGAAGTCATTCAGATGAGGAAAGACAAAGGCATGACAAAGCAGTGGAACAATTAAACGCAGCACAAGCGGAGTGGAATAAAAAAAGAACAGAGAGATTAGATTTTATTAATAATCAACTGCAAAAAGAGCATCAGGCAGAGCAGACTTTTGATGATGTGGACCAAGCTATGAAACAGTATTATTACATAACTGGCAAACATTTGCTTTTGGAACCGGAGCCCAAGTTGAGTGATTTTTATACACCATCTCCGGATCAACAGAATAGAGAAATTACGTTTATTGTTGTGGGCATGTCTGCAACTGGATTTGTGGCGTATAAATTGAGTTCATAAAAACAAATAGTTTAAAACTATAATTACTTTGGACTTTTTTGGATTTGGAATGACTAAGTATGTTTACTTTGAAAAGACTAAGTCATATGCATGATACCTATTTTTTTTGTTGTTCTTACATGGTTTTAATCCAAGTGGTCGCATATAATATGGTGGTTTAGCACTCTTCTCTAATTTATCTTTGAGATGACCAGGCGCCCATATTTCACAATTGTCTAATAATGTTAATACCATGGATGGACCATATTCAGTATCTACTATTTTCGAATCTGTAATAGTGTATATTTTATTTACTTCCAAGTCTGTCCATTTCTTTGTGCTATTTTGATATTGCTCTTCGAGCAGTTCATCAAATCGTGCAGTTGTGATTTCCATTTTTTCTTTATAGTTATATAAAGTTTAATCTTTAGTAGAAAAAATGGAAAAGATTTATTACAGCCCAAAAGGATTTTGGAGAGGTTACACAGCAGTTAAAAAATTGGCAAAAGAGGCTGGTGTCAGTGAAAAAAAGGCATTAGAATTTTTAAAAAAACAAGCTGTGTGGCAGATTTATTTACCCGCACCAAAGAAAATAATTAGACCCAGGTTTGATGTTTCCGCTAAGAATGGAGTGCATCAAGCTGATTTGTTATTTTTACCGCATGATACTTTTGGCTTTGGTCGTGGACGCAAGACATATAAATATGCGTTGACTGTTGTTGATATTGCAAGTAGATATAAAGAAGCAGAGCCACTGACTTCCAAGGATAGTAAAGAAGTTGCTAAAGCATTTGAGAAAATATACAGTCGACATTTGAAATATCCAAAGTTATTACAAGTGGATCCAGGCAGAAAATTTATGGGTGCAGTATCACAGTAGATGGCAAAACACAAAGTAAATATCAGAAGGGGCAGAACAGAAATACACAGAGACCAAGCTTTAGTGGAAAGGTTTAACAGAACATTAGCTGAAAGATTGTTTGGTTATCAGTATGCTAAGGAAATAGATTCACAAAAACGTAATAGAGAATGGGTAAAGAGATTACCAGAAGTTGTTAAAGCCATAAATGCGGAGACAAAAAAGCCCCCTCCTGTTGAAACAAAAATATTAAAAGATGATCCTATCTGTATGAATGCAAGTGTAAGATATTTATATCAACCTGGGGAACAAGAAGGTGGAAGACGCAGAGCAACTGATCCAATGTGGAGTGTAGATATTCACAAGATTAAAAGTTATATGGTGACGCAAGGTATAAGAGTTTATTATTTGAAAGCACCAGCGCCACAGAGAGGATTTGTCAAAGAAGAATTACTTATTGTTCCTGCTGATTACCAAATTCATAAGTTTTTATAGAAACCATGTGCATCAGTTTTAATACCGTCTGGTGCTATGTATCTTTTAGAGTAAAATGGTAACAGTGATACTTTTATACCATATATCTCATGCTTTATTGAGGGTATCATATTCATTTCATGGGTGTATTTTTTCTTGCTAAACAATGCACCCTTGTAGTTCTCAAAGCTTATATGTTTTTTGATTACATATTCTTTTACACCCTTTGCTTTTTTAATGAGTTGTTCATCCGCTCTCAAAATAGAATATAGCTTGGGTCTTAATCCAACATACTCAGCTATAGCAACACCAGCACATTCGTCTTTCATTTTACCCAATACTTTATTGTTTGTATCATCACGCATTGGGTGATTTTCAGGATAATTACTTAGATCATACTCAGCTTTCATTTCAACCATGTCTTTGTATGCGTCTTCTGTTTTTATATCTATAAGCAAGCTGTCAGTATCTGTGTATAATAAAGTACAGTTATCTTCATACCTTTTTTTCAAAGTATTATAATACCAATCATACATCATATATTTTGATAAATCTAATACTGACATTCCAACATAAATTGGCTTGTTTAATTTTAATTTTGTTTTGTTTACATGTATTGCCGATAATTCATCTGAAAATTTTACACGTCTGTTAAAGTTTGGTTTGGCTATTATTTTTCTTATTTTTTCATTATTAGAGCCGTCAGTTCTGACTAGTTTTATATCAGTCCGCTTGCGTAGATTTTCCATTGTTTTGCCAAACACAGAGTTGTTCATAAGTTTGTAAAAATCTATTTCAAATTTTGATTTAGCTTTTTTTCTAAGTTCTGTGTTTAGGTTTATGTATGATGCCATCCATGGTTTTTCATTAAATTCTAATACTCTGTGTACTTTTTTTAGTTTCATACCCAAAGATAAATACAGTTCCAGGTTTTTGTATTGTAACACATATTTTTCTTTGTCCATAAGATTTGGGACTAGTTGTTCTGTATTTATCATGCTATTATTTTCTAACAGATCTGTCTGGTATTTAGACAACCATTCTTTTTTCACTGCTCATCTTTCCGGTGCAAGCGGATAGTCATTATGAGATTCATGGAGTTCTTTAGGATATTCCAAATCAACTTCTAGAAAATATCCTTTATCTTCTCTTAGCTCTTGTAATGTTTTTAAGTCAACCCATTTAAATCCGTAATATGGAAGTGGCTGACTCATTGCCCACCCATAAAGATTATTTGCATCATAATACATTAAAAAGTTGTTTTTCTCGTCAGGGTTATAATCAGCTACATGTAGATTGTTTGCTTTGGCATATCGTTTTGATACCATACTAATTCCACCACGCATACCTTTTTCTATAAATAAGTGCATGTTAATG
Organism: Cyrtodaria siliqua; assembly: GCA_037043455.1. Lineage (NCBI taxonomy): Eukaryota > Metazoa > Mollusca > Bivalvia > Adapedonta > Hiatellidae > Cyrtodaria > Cyrtodaria siliqua. The sequence continues at coordinate 80,563 of JAWPHD010011348.1, forward strand.
TCTGTTAAAAGTTCTAATTCTATTTTTGAATGTTTAAGTAAAGCATCCCAAGATAATCCAGGTGCTGTATAGTAATGTAAAGCATCAAGTTTATATGCATTCATACATGTTGTTCTAAAAGTTTGAAACACATCTGCTAACAGAGTTACATCAGTTTTTAGATATAAATCATGATAGTCTCCAAGAGTTTTGCAGTTAAACTCTTCCCATATTTTTTGAGCGTATTCATAATCTTTGAGACTTATACTTTCATCTGAGAGACTACTGTAAAACTTTTCTATAGGCGGTAGTTGAGTTTCCTTGAATTTTTCCATACTGTCCATATATTCGTATGGATAAACACCTTTTCGTAAAAGTTCAGGTTTTAGATATAAATTATGATAGTCTTCAAGAGTTTTACAGTTAAACTCTTTCCATAGTTTTTGAGCATATTCATAATCTTCATAATCTTTGTCTTTAAGCTTTTTACTTAAACTGTAAAACTTTTCTATAGGTGGTAATTTTGTTTCCTTAAATCTTTCCACACTGTCCATATATTTATGCGGGTAAATACCTTTCCGCAGAGGTAAATTTGTTTGTCTAAACTGATTTTTGGTAATTTTAAAATCAGATGTGCCTGTTGCATCAACCAATTTTTCCAGAGACAAAGCCATAAATTGAAAGCTATCCAAAAATCTAAGTTGTCCGGCACTAAATGAAATATACTTTTCTGCGTTGTTTGGGATGCATGTAATATTACCTGTCATTTTATGTATTTTTTGCATTATAAGATGACTATCATATCCTTTGAGGTTGTGAAATATAACAGGTATAGGTGTTTTGTTTGGTTTTATTTTCAGCTTGAGGTTACAGTTTTTATGTGCTGCACCTCTATATTCACCTGTAAAATGACAGTGGTCTCTTACTTTACAGTTTTTACCATATTTCCTACCTATTTCATTTTCGCATATCCAGCAGTGTGTTGCTTTTTTATAATCTTCCTCATTTTGTTGTGTCATGATTAATGGTTTTGGGTGAGCAAATATATTATTAATGTTGCTCTTCTCACATTCTAAGTGATTTAAAAACTTTTCAACAACATCTTCACCTCTGTAAATAACAGGTTCTTCAGCTTTGTCATCATATCTGACAACCTGGTATCCAAAACCACAAGCTTCGTGTACATTTGGGATTTCAAATTTCTTTCCAAATTTGATTGATTGCGGTTTGATTATACTTTCAAAATCAGCATATATTGCATAAGGCACAGGCATCTGATTTTGATGATTTTTAAATTTTACAGTATTTTTACCATTTTTTGGCATTTCAATTTTGCAAGATTTTTTGTTGATACCATAACAATCTTCTTTGTGATTCGTTAGTAAGTCTTCATTTGAAAATCCATAAAGGCAACGATCACAAAAATAAGTTTTGCCTTTATATTTGTTTTGATCATATAATAACCTATTTAAGTTTTTAATCCAGCAATAGTGGTTGTTTGTAACATTTTTATCAGATATCTTAAGCAGATTAATTCTATTAATATCTTTGGGTTGTTCTGATATTTTATACGGAAAAACATTTACTTTTTTACTTTTTTCTGATATGGTACATCCGTAAACATTAATAGCAAGATTATTTAGTTTTTCTACTTTTGAAATTTGAGAAATTGGTGTAGGAAAGTCAATTCCGTCTTTTTTTAGAAAATCTATACTAGGATATTTTGACAACCTGTCGGTGTGATCTGCGGCTGGATTTATAGCAAAATTTATAGCATGAAACAAACACTGATTATCGTTATTTTTTACGTTTATTATTGCTTTTTTATTAGCGATTTCTTCAGGCAGTGGAATATATGAAGAACCTTTTAATGGTTCATACTTTGCAATATTCAAATAAAACTTAACACAGTGATCAACTTCAAATCCAGATGCTGTGTTTGTAAATCTTTCTAGACTTTCTTGTATAAATTCAGATGAATTGTCATAAAGCTCGCTTATTTTTTCAGAGCTCAAAATGGCATTTTGTTCACTGTTTAATACTGCAGTGGTGTATTTTTTGGTAGAACCATCATCTTTATATAAATCTATAGTAAGAGCTAATTGAAACTTTAATCCTTTAGTTTTTATCAGCTCTTTGATAATTTGTTTTGTAATAATAGATTTTTTATCATGGAATACTTTTTGAGGATCTTTGTATTTATTTACAGATATTTCGTATGCTCTAAAATATCCGCATTTTGGATTGTCAACTAGTTTTAATTTGTCTTCTTCTTTTTCTTCTTTTTGATTTTCTTGCAGCTCTTGGATTACTTTAGCCATTTGTTTTTTGTATTTATCATCTTGACTTAATTCTTTTTTAGCCTGCCTTTTCTTAAGTTTTTTAAGTTTTCTTCTTTTCTTAAAACTTTCAAAAGATTTACTAGTTGGTTCTATCTTTTTATCTTCAAAAGGTTCTATCTTTTTATCTTCAAAAGGTTGGCTGGTAGTTGCCCTTGTTTTCAAGACTTTATTTTCTTCCTCAAGTGATTCCAATTTTTTCTTAATTAATACATTTTCTTTCTTAACTAATGCAATTTTTTTAACTTCTTTCCTAAGTGATGCAATTTCTTCCTCAATTTTGTTTGGTTGACCTCCTAATGATTTCAGTGTCGTATTTAGTGATTCCTTATCTATTATACCTGTATTATACAGGGATAATAAATTATTCATAGTATCTTTAGTGTCTGACATTTTTTATTTCTTTTCTTTTATAGCTAAAAATATTTTATTTAATATAAATAATTATTACTATAAATATAAAGCAATGATTCCGTGTCAGTTCCTAAAAATCAGTTCCACCGGTATTTGTACCAAAAAATGTGTTAAAAATTCAAAATATTGTAAAGTTCACAAAAATAAAATGAAACTTGTAAAATTCTACCTTGTTTAAATTGTGGATTGGGCACTACTGCCCAATTTCAAATTTGTTGTGAATGTGGTGCTTCAACAATTAGAAAATGTAAAGATTATTGGTATTATAAGGATTATAATAAAGAATGTTTAAAATTTAGACGTATTGTGTATTTATAGTTTAATTTTTATAACCTTGATTATAAATTTCAGGGTACCTTCACCAAACTTATAAAATTATAAGTTGGGTAAAGGTACATACTTGTACAGCTTTTTTTTCTTTCTCATTTTGAAAGTTGTTCGGTAGTTTTTTTTTAAGGTAGTGAATTAAGAAATAAAATAATAATATAACGTGTGGTCCAGAACCCCTAAAATACATATATATCTAATGTGTATTGCCGAATAAAAACAATCCCATTTGGAAAAACATTAGGAACAGAAGCCGAATGTAAGTCAGATATTATGATTTGGTTAAAGTAGTCAAGGATGTACAAAAACCAAAAGAGGCAGCATCAAAACGTTTTACGCCTGGCACAAAAAAAGCCGGGAAGCAACCAACAAGGCAGCCATCCAATGTTATCTCATTGCAACAGAGGGAGAATTAAATGATTTGAGAAAGCAACTAGCCAACAAAACAAAAACAGACGAATAAAAGGAAAAGCTGAGAGCCAGAATAGCACGCGCGGAAAAACAAATATCGCTAGCCTATCAAATATTGCCAAATTAGAAGCAGCCAAGGCATCAGTTAAGCCCCCAGCCAAGAAAGCAACCAAGAAAAACAAGAAAAAATAAATCATACATGTTTTACAATCAATGCAACTTTACTCAACTTAACTTATTTTAACTTATCTTACTTATCTTATTTTATCTAACCTTATAGTATACATGTCTTTGTTAAAGTGGAAAGAATTAGCAGATAAAATTAAATCATAAAGTAATCTTATTAAAGAATATGAAAACAAAGTTATCCAAAAAAGACTAGAAAAAGGAGCTAGTCGTGATTTATACAAAGAATATTTAAACCGGTAACTAATGAAATAAAAGATCAGTCAGAACTGTTAACTAAGCAGTTAGCTACTCTTCCGGAAATAAGTCAGCAAATAGTCACTCTTCCTAGAGCTATAGGCGAGGAAGTACAAGAAAGAGAAGCGTATCAGGGAGTACCTCAGTTATTTGCTGATGAGCCTCGTAATTTTTTTTAGAGCCTGCCGAACCGGTGATTATGATTGATCCAGATGCTGAAATCAATAAATATGTAATGCTGTGCATGAGTTGTCCTTACCGTCAAAGGTGGTTAGAGAATTAGTTTTTGAAGATATAATTAAACGTGCTAATAAATGGATCCAACAAAGTGGCCGCGATAAGGC
>JAWPHD010011349.1:0-84780 GCA_037043455.1 Cyrtodaria siliqua
TTTGTTTACATTATATTATATATGTTTATCATACGGATAACAAGCTGTTTTATTTGACTCATTTGATATAATACATGTGTTAAGGAAATTGTGATGAATTGTAATTTATTTATGGTAGGAAGTGTTATATAAACGCCTTCTCATTGTATCAGCTCAGTTAAGATAAACTGCATATTTGGACATGTATTGTTTGTAATAACTACACTGTTGCCATGCTTTGTAATTGTATTTTGTATCCTCATGGGCTTTTAAGCCTATTGGAAATTGGAAATAAAGATCTATCTATAACCATGTATGATTGTTTTTGTGTTAAGTAACCCGTCAATTAGTTTAACAGTTCTTAATGTTTGTATGTGTATATTATGTATACACACTTTTTCTATGTAACACGTATGTTATAGACATACTATATTTGTGTCACGTGTGTTAATAGCCATGCACAGAAATCGTCTCTGATTCCACTCGGATAGAGAATAATACGAACTGCAAGAGCGCTTTCGGTCTATTGACCTTCTTCAGTTGCAACATGCAATCCTAAACGATTTCTATTTAACGTATACGTTTTCTCATAAACTAATGTAATGAGGTTTACTTTATGAAGGTACACTGTGATAGACCAAATAAGTATATATAGTTTATTCAATCTGTCCTAATAAGATTATAACACAGATTGAATACTTTATATATGTGCGGTTTTTATTGAAAATGATATTTCAAATTACAGTAGTACCGTAAGACATGTCGGGTTGATACCGCATATAATGTCTTGTAATAAAAATACAGCAAGATTTATAGACACGACTGGGTTGATACCGTCTTAAATGTGTCTTATGATAGCACGTATTCCGAGGAATACCGTATTTGTAATTTACTCGTCGGGTTGAGACGAACATCTTACGTGACGTATTATTTGAAATAAGTTTAGTCTGTAATTTACGGAATAAACCAAAAGCTGTTATTAAATATAACCATTGTGGTTATACTGTACTCTTAACAATATTCCGTGGGCATCCATATATGTATTGATGTGTATGTACATGGATGTGTACATGTATGTATGTGTCCTCCGGCTAACTAGAAATGCCATAATACACACTATATGTGCAGTTATAAGAGAGGTTGTATGAGGTTACAGTTATGAGAGGTTGTAAGAGGTTACAGTAATAAGAGAGGTTGTATGAAGCTACAGTTATAAGAGAGGTTGTAAGAGGTTACAGTAATAAGAGAGGTTGTATGAGGTTGCAGTTATAAGAGAGGTTGTATGAGGTTACAGTAATAAGAGAGGTTGTATGAGGTTACGGTAATTCTCAGGAATAGGAATAAAAATATGAATATATAGAGATATGGAACATATATGTAGGCTAACAAATACAATACACTTACAGGAAAACAACGGAAAGATAAGCTTGCTTATGTTAAAAATACACTAGCGAGCATTGAAACTGACAGGCAAATCAAACAATGTATGGCGACATAGACAGAACACAATGTCATATAATTAAAAAGCACACAAGCCGTCATATACTAAGGTAAAACACAACGTGTCATATGTCTATTCAAATTACATCACACATACATCGTGACTATCACGGATTTATTTATACTAAGGAGTGTAACTGAAAATTCAAATAAAAGATATACTAAAAGGTACACTAAACATGTTTAGGGAAAATATATACTCTTGTTTTTATTTTTAAAAAACAATATTTATATACATATAGAGAAAGAAATACATAAAGAGAACGTATAAAATATGCTCTTGGAAGTAAACACGGCTGTTAGATTCAAATATCTGGTTGTTTACTTAAGGAGGTTGGCTGGGAAAGGACGTAGTGATGAGATTTTTTTTAATTCATATTTAAAGCTGCTTTGGTATAATTTAGATTCAAAATTATCAATAAAAGGCTAGGTCACCACACTTTTTTTCCCACTAGACGTCATTGAAGAAGGCACATATTTCTAACTTCAAAATTTCACTAAAAAGAGGAAAAATATAATCATTGAACATTTTCACAATTGTTTTCATAACATTACGTTTATTGCAAAAACAACAATTAATTTTCGATTGCATGTATACATATCTTTCAAATCATACAAAAACAATTGTAATCCTCGTTCGTCTTTTTAATTTAAAAAGCAAACATATATGGACCGTACCCCACCCACTTTTGTTTTTACCGAAAAATTCATTCAAGATAAAAAATTATGTTCTAATGATCAACTTTTTTTTATAACTTTTATATGTCAAGGTCCTATGACATTTCTTTCAAAACATGTAAAAAAATATATAGGTCACCAGGCTTCTAATGATTTTTTATTAACAATTCTTTAAATTACACCCATTTTGGAGTTATTTTGACATTTTCAATGTAAAATACTGTACACACAATATTGACATTAAGATCGAAAATAAAATTAGCTCAGTATCTACTTTTATATATATATATTCCACTACTGAAAAACAAAAATCTGATTTATTCTATAGCAAAAGGATAAATTCTACTCAGAGCTACCCATACCCCCTATTTCGCTGACAACAAAAAATTATCACAAATGACGGAAAAAATATGAAAAAATAATAATTTGCTTAATATTTGGTATGTTACCATCTTAAATCCTACATTATATCCATATCTACTAGAATGGAAAAAATGAAACAATTCTGTTGTCAAATAAAACTATGATTTAAAAAATAAAATGTTTAGACTTGAAGATATCAAAACTTGACCAGCCAACATCCTTAATAATGACATTAACGGATTTTAACTATTACCCAATCGAGATCTCGTACAGTATCACTGCCAAAGGGTAATTAAGAAAGAGGATTACGATAATTTAATCCTGATATATCAGAATACAGACTGGTAGATATGCCAGCAATAGAACACTTCGTGAAGAAAGATATTGCCTAATTTGTAATAGTTTAGATATAGAAGATGAATTTCATTTTGTATGTATTTGTCCTTGTTATATTGATATTAGAAAGAAATACTTAAAACGTTGTTATTACAAACGTCCTTCTGTTTTCAAATATTTGGAGTTACTGAAATCACATGACAAGATAGAAATAATAAAACTTTCGTTATATGTTAAAGAATCAATTATATTAAGAAACGCATTATTAACTATTGAAAGGTAGTTACTTAGTTCAACCTCCTACTCTTATTTACTATACTACATAATAATAATAATAATAATGAAATGATAAATTATACCATTTGTATATATTTCACCATTGAAATCACATCACAAAAAATAATAAAACTTCTGTTATATGTTAAAGAATCAATTGTATTAAGAAACGCTTTATTAACTATTGAAAGGTAGTTACTTAGTTCAACCTCCTACTCTTATTTACTATACTACATAATAATAATAATAACAATAATAATGAAATGATTAATTATACCATTTGTATATAGTTCATCATTTACTTGTATATATACGTTGACATCATATATGCTAATATGTATGTATTGTAGACGATGTACTTTGTACAAGTCTGAATAAAAAGTCTGTCTGTCTGTCTGTCTGATATATCGGTGGTAGTATGGTCAGAAGAATTTCTCACCATAAGCGTGAACTAATTGACCACACTGAGCGCGTTAATTGATTCGCGTCGAAACAGTTATCAAAAGGAAGACGGTAGTTACACAGATGGAACCAATTAAGGACTTGATTTGGCAATCTGGAATCTCTTCTGTGGTCAGACACTCGTACACCCCCCCCCCCCCCCCCGATTCGCGTCGGACAGTAGATACACAGATGGAACCAGTTAAGGACTTGATTTGGCACTCGTATCCCCCCACCCCACCCACCCACCCCCCCCCCCCCCCCCCCCACCATCCCCCGCACACACAGATGGAACCAATTAAGGACTTGATTTGGCAATCTGGAATCTCTTCTGTGGTCAGAAATATAAACAAAAATACATGAAATATAAACAAAAATAGGCTAAAACAGCTTTAATGTGTATTATATATCGATACAAATTATACATTTTTCAGAAAAACGTCAATGAAATTGCATAATTTTATTAAAGCTATCTTGTTATTTGTGCTCATAAGTTGTTGAAATTGTAATATATTTGGACGTGTATAGTAATAGGGTTTTAAGTACTTTTTCCTTTGTTCTATAAAATTATTACATGTCAGAATGTAGTGAAATTCATCCCCTATATCTTGAGTGTTACATACTATGCAAACTCTTTCGTTAATTGGTTTGCTATTCCATCTACCTGTTTCGACAAGAAGTCTATGATTTCTTGTACGGAATTTTATAAATTGCCTGCATTGATAAGTTGGTAAAGTGGATATATATTTACATTTTCCAAAGTTTGATTTAAAAGATCTGTAAATGTTACTTGAGGATGATATATCAACTGTTGATATCCATTATTGTATATAAAGGTCTTTAAGTTTTTGGTTTGCTGATTTAACCAGCCAGTTTGCGTTTGTGAAACTTTGCGAGTACCATATTCCCGAAAAACCTAATGTACAAAGTAAGTTTTTTATATTATTTAACCATGATGACTTTATCTGTTTTGCGTCTGTTAATGCTAGGACGACAGAATATGTTAAAGAAGATAACTTATTGTCGTCACAATCTCGAATAAGTTTTGACCAAAATGATATAATTCGTGTTTGTATATCGACATGTAGTGGCATAAACCCAAGTTCACCATATATCATTGAGGAAGGTGTGGAAGATTTTAGATTGAACGCATACTTATAAAATTTTAACTGGACGCGTTCGATAATATCGATATTTCCAAATCCCCAAAGTTCAGAACCATAAAGTAATACTGGTTTAACCATTTTTTCGAATAGATCTATCTGCATATCAAATGGTAAATTTAAAACACGTTTTTTCTTTAAAAGAGCGAAAAGAGCTTTATTCCCCTGTTCCGCTATGTATTTTTTAGCTGCAATATATGAGCCACTACGAGATAAAAACAGCCCTAAATACTTATATTCATTTACAATTTCTATAGTTTTTTTATTTCGTATAAATTTCAAATTTGCTTTGCATCTTCCATGACTAAAAACAATGATTTTTGTTTTATCGACATTTACTGTTAGTTTCCATTTATTACAGTATAGTTCAAATGCGTTCAATGCATTTTGTAAATCTATCTCATCATTACTAAATAATACCGTATCATCGGCGAAAAGTAAAACAAACAGCTTTAAATAAATAGTAAATTCTTCATTTGAAGCCTGGCAGTTTATACCGTTCACTTTACCGAAAAGTGAGGACTCTAAACCATTGAGGAAAATAGAAAATAGGAATGGGGAGAGATTTTCACCTTGTCTTACGCCATTAAGGCATGCGAAAAAACTCGTAGATCCTTCGTTAGTCAACACCTTAGACTTTATATTGTTATACATATTAAATATGATATTAAAACATTTACCATACATTCCTTCATTTAAAAGTTTGGTCCATAGACCATCTCTCCATACCATGTCAAATGCTTGCTTGAAGTCAATAAAACAACAGAAAAGTTTTTTCTAGCTCGACCTTACTATATCAAGGAGACAGTTAAGTATAAAAAGGTTGTCTAATGTTGAATGTTTTTTCCTAAATCCGGCTTGGGTCGATTTTATTATGTTATACTGTTCTGCATATTTATTTAGTCTCGTGTTTATAATTGATGTAAATAGTTTTCCGAAGCAACTGAGGAGAGTAATCGGTCGATAGTTTTCTGGTAGACTTGGGTCACCCTTGTTTTTAAAGATTGGTTTAATTATCCCTATAGTCCAACATTCTGGGATTAGACCATTATCAAATTATATTAATTTACAGTTAAAAAGTTTAACATAAATTGGCAGCATTATATTTATTGTCGCCTTAATCTGTTCATTAATAACTTTGTCCATACCCGGTGATTTATTATTTCGCAAGGAACGTGCAGCCATTATAATTACTTCTTCATTTATGCTTCATTTATGCGTTGATTTATTTCATCGTTTATTTCTTGGATTTGGGGCGCATCTATGTTTTGACCATTTTCGGCTTCCATATAAATATTGTTAGATTGGACGAAATTATGTTCGCTTTGGGTCTCGTTATTTGTATTATCGGTTACAGTAACAGGATCTTCTCTATTCTGTTCGGTGCGTTTAGTTCTAGCCGAATTCAGGTTTTGACCATTATTGGCTTCCGTACTCAAATGGGCATCGATTTGGTCATTTTGTACATATGAACTAGCATTGTTTTGACCGTTTATATTTTTTAAAAAGTTATAAAAATCGTCAATAGAGGCTTTAGTGTTATTTTATTTGGTATTCGGATTTATAATGTTCCAGAATTTTTTAGGTTCTGAATGCTTTGTACGTTTTAACATGATTATTCTATCGTTCCGGTAGCGATTATAGCTAGTAGATAGGGTGTTTATATATTGCTTACTTACGGATTTTAAAAACGTTTTATAATACGGCGTTTTGTATTTATTATACAACTTTCTAGCTTTATGATAGAGATTTCTTACTTTATAACATGATTGATCAGACCATGGTTTAATATTTTTCTTATTATTTATCTTTCGCTTAGTATATCCGAATGATTCTTGAGAGCATGTCTCGAACAGTTTATTTATGCTCTCTATTTATCTAGAAACACCGGCAGCGAGATAGGTCGTCAGTCGCTGTCCCTACATCGACTGAGTCACACGCATGTTTTCAGCTCTGAAAACATTGTATAATTCACTTCTTTTAGCAATCTATATACAGTACAGATTTACACACTTCTGGAGATACTCCAGAATATTTCTCGGTACCAACCCGACGTGTAAACTACATAGCTATATACAGTACAGATTTACACACTACTGGAGATACTCCAGCATTTGTCTCGGTACCAACCCGACGTGTAAACTGCATATTTCTGAATGTATGACACAATCGTGTCTTATTTTGTTAATATATCTTTTATGAGAACATATTTACTCACATTTTGAGATACTCCAAATTTTGTCTCGGTACCAACCCGACGAGTAAATTATATATAGCGTTTTCTTCGGAATACATGCTACCTATAAGACACATTTAAGACGGTACCAACCCAGTCGTGTCTGAACATCTTGCTGCATGTTCATTGAAAGACAATCCATTCGGTACCAACCCGATTTGTCTTACAGTACTATTGTACTTCAAAATATCAGTTCTCAATCAGAACCACACATATATAAAGTATTGAATTTGTGTTACAAATAAAACTAATTCAGACAGATTGAATACACTATATATAATTAATTGGTTAATCACAGTGTACCGTTATAAACCCCATTACATCAGTAAATGAGAGTATTTATATATTAAATAGAAATCGTTTAGGATTGCATGTTGCAACTGAAGAAGGTTTCAAGACCGAAAGCGCTCTTGCAGTTTGGATTATTGTCTATCCGAGTGGAATCAGAGACGATTTCTGTGCTATTAACACACGTGACACATATAGAGTGTGTCTATAACATACGTGTTACATAGAAAAAGTGTGTACACATAATATACACATACAAACATTAAGAACTGTTAAACTAATTGACGGGTTACTTAAAGCTACAGAGTCCCTATATCAATCGATTTCTTCTTTGTAGGCGTGTCTTTATTTGTAACTTCATGTTCACCAGCTCATGTCGAAATCGGGTATTTAAGCGAGCAAATATAGCGAAGGAAATCATTTACTGTATATACATCGACCAATGCACATCGTACCTATACACAGGTAACAGTAATTTTTACAAAAAAAAAAGTTTGCTTCTTTCGGGGCTAGAACACACGACCTTCTGATTTCAAGTCCTCTGCTCTATCCACTGAACTACGACGCTACTTGAGAAAATCGTATACTAACTACCATATATTATGAGTCAAAATAACTTAACTTATTTGAACGCAACTAATGATGGATCAATAAATATGCAGTCCATATTGTTGCACGTGTAAATTAACATTGCCTGGTGTAATACTGTATCTTATCAATATGAAACTAATACTTCGCCTCAAATCAACCATATCTCGACTTGTTATTTAGCGCTTGATGAGTTTGTGTGCGCGCTCTTGTTATTACGTAATGCCTATTTAGTGTTAAAAATGCTATAAAATACCAATAAATAGCAGTGGTCTAGAGGTTCAGCGTACATCTTTCAAATCTTACAAGTGCAAGGCTGTGGTTCAAATCCCGTTGCGGGCAACTATTTTTTTATCACATATATTCTGGAGCCGTATATTTATCGATGTTACCTGTACGGAGGCTAAATAAAAATGTGAAATTTTACGTATCGATTTCCCCTTATATACCGACTTTTGGGGTGTTCGTCGATTTGAAACTACTTCACACGTGACTCATTCATATTCATGAGTTATTACCAGTTAAAATAGGGACTGTACAGCTTTAACACAAAATCAATCATACATGGTTATATAATAACTATACTATACTGTCCATAATTATACAGGGTAGTAAGTAACCTTAATCAACTGTTGTTGGTGATAAAAGCAATCACAAACACATTGTACCACCTTTGTGTACAATAAGAATAAGAACAACAACAAACGCAAAACCCTGGGGGTGAGAAAATCCCCCGTGCGTAGTGTGCTAACTGGGCAGGCCGCTACCACGAGGCAATCTGGAATCTCTTCTGTGGTCAGACACTCATACCCCACTTCCTTTACAAATACAACTTGCATATAATTACATACAGTTTTGAGTTCTTGGTGTATAATAATCGACAGTTAGTAATATGCAAAAACAATTTTTAAATTACTATTCTTATAATTAACATTAATGATTGAACAAAGGCAAGTTATGTAGAAAAACTAACGGGACGTCGCGCGTTTTAGAAACAACAAGATTGGGGTGTGTCGCTTTAACGCAAGAAATCGAAGAGTGCACATCGTACATGTACACAGGCAGCATTATCATTCTAAGGTTCTCCTCTTTCGGGACTCGAACACAGAGCGTTCTTTTCACTGACGTATAGTCACTGTTATATTATTTTGAAGACTTACCAGTGAAATATAACGGTTTATTGTATTTTGTTTCACTGCTGATGGATATTTGCCCCTAAACCGAACTGGCGTGCCCCCATGGATATCACCGTGGACTTGCAATCTGAGGACCTGGGTTCAAACTTCACCGGCGCCACTGAGTGTGATCTTGGTCAGGACATTTTCCCTTATACCCTCGTCCGTCGGATGAGAACGCAAACCGGGCGGTCCGATATATCGTCGTCAGTCGGATGAGAACGTAAACCGGGCGGTCCCATATATCGGCATCTATCCTTCTAGAAAGAGATCTCGAGAGAAGGTCGATGACCTTGAAACGCTCGTCTTACTAGAACATGACAGACTTTTGTATCCAGATCAGCCATCGAAACACATTTGTTTGTATTATGTTCTTTGTTAAAACTATTTATTAACTCCTTTAAATAGGAACAGGCAAAATAAAAATGTATACCATTGATGAAAAGTATCATAAAATACATACATAAATCATAAAAAAAATATAGTAATTGAGGGCCCTGAATTAATCAAGGATTTGAAGGCCCTGATTTAATCAAGGATTTAAAACAAATCCTTGATTAAATCAGGGCCATCAAAATTCATCCCAAATTAAATCCAGTCATTTATCTTAAAGCCATTTACGTTTATAGAGAAATAGTGACCACAAACGTGTCTTTTTAAATCTATATTTCTATTTTTTCACGACTTTTACCTAAATAACTATGTATAAACGAAGACGATCGTTGGTAGCCATGTCCTGAATTTTGTTTAGGATCAACTAGAATAACATAGTCGCCGCTTTTTTTTCGTCCTTCCGACCAACGTACGTCCGAATATCTTGTCCGGAACATATCTTGAAAACTGCATGCGGGACGGGAACTTCACAATGTCGGAGAATTATGATTTATGACAGAAAGTGCGTAGCACAAGAACCTTAAACTATAGGCCCTATTTTCATTCAAATTATAGTTATTCAGCGGCCGAAGGCCTTATAAGGGTTTTGTATTGTTTGGTTAACAGACCGTGAATCATGGAGTTGGCGATAAGCATGCTTTACAACTTGAATTCCTAAAGAACTAGTCTAAAATATTTGAAAGGTATAAACACATATTTTGAAACGTTCAAAGGTTACCGTTTCGCCTGTGGATTTTACGTTTTCGTAGATAATTCTACTCATGGTAGAGTTTCAGGGATTTTTATGTGTAAGGGAAGTTTATGGAGCAGACTGAAATCTAAAGTGCAGCTGAATGAAATCGCAAGTTTTGGAATGGAATAAGTGCAACTCTTTAAATGTATCTGCATGAATGAAGATCCATGAAATTTATTGAATCCATGAATATATAACGACAAAGTTTAGCGTTATATCGGTTTTATTTTTAATGCCAAAAAGAAGCGAAAAAGAAGCAAATCAGCTTGTCAACAATAAAACGATTTTTGATTTTTATCAATAAGGCATTTGAATGATTATATGATTATATATCAGAAAATTAAATTTTGATGAAGACTGTCACGCCGAAACGTTAAAAAGTATGTGTTGTTAGTTTTTTTAACTATATCAATAAGACCTTGGCCAAGTTTCACAGTGAACACTAATGACGCATCTATTGCGTAGTTATTGCTTTTGATAAACACTTCAGCTTGATAACTCTCAGATGTATTTCATTACTTATACAAACAATTATTGTTTGCATTCCTATCAGTTCACAGGCCCACAGTCATGTTTGTTTACTTATCGGCAGCTTTTTTTGCGCTTGCGTAAAACATCGCTTGTTGACCTTTGTAATGGTATACTTGAAAACTAATAGGCCTAATGGGACTGGAAATAAACTGAACATCATGACAGCGAGCAATGACAGCAAGTGCAAAGTACAAGAATCTTCTCTACCTACTCGAGTAAGTGTTCTGGAAACGTGATCCTGACAGGGATATGCCATATCTTAGGGATCCTGACAGTGATATGTCATATCTTGAGAGGGCTCCTGACAGGGATATGGCATATCTTAGGGATCCTGACAGAGATATGGCATATCTTCAGGATCGCAGGAGAGGGATCCTGACAGGGATATGGCATATCTTCTGGATCTAAGGAGAGGGGTCCTGACAGGAATATGGCATATCTTCAGGATCGCAGGAGAGGGATCCTGACAGGGATATGTCATATCTTAGGGATCGCAGGAGAGCGAACCTGACAGCAATATGCCATATCTTAGGGATCCTGACAGGATATGCCATATCTTAGGGATCCTGACAGGGATATGCCATAACGTAGGGATCGCAGGAGAGGGATCCTGACAGGAATATGCCATATCTTAGGGATCCTGACAAGATATGCCATATCTTAGGGATCCTAAAAGGGATTTGTCATATCTTAGGGATCGCAGGCGAGGGATCCTGACAGGGATATGCGAGATCTTCAGGATCGCAGGAGAGGGATCCTGACAGGGATATGGTATATCTTCTGGATCACAGGAGAGGGATCCTGGAAGGGATATGTAATATTTTAGGGATCCTGACAGGGAAATACCACAGGGATATGCCATATCTTAGGGATCCTGACAGGGATATGCCATATATTAGGGATCCTGACAGGAATATGCCATATCTTAGGGATCCTGACAGGGATATGCCATATCTTAGGGATATGCCATATCTTAGGGATTCCGACAGGAATATGCCATATCTTAGGGATCCTGACAGGGATATGCCATATCTTAGGGATCCTGACAGGGATATGCCATATCGTAGGGATCGCAGGAGAGGGATCCTGACAGGAATATGCCATATCTTAGGGATCCTGACAGAGATATGCCATATCTTAGGGATCGCAGAAGAGGGATCCTGACAGGGATATGCCATATCTTAGGGATCAATACAGGGATATGCCATATCTAAGGGATCGCAGGATAGGGATCCTGACAGGTATATGCCAGATCTTAGGCATCGCAGAAGAGGGATCCTGACAGGGATATGCTATATCTTAGGGATCCCGACAGGGATATGCCATATCTTAGGGATCCTGACAGTGATATGTCATATCTTGAGAGGGATCCTGACAGGGATATGTCATATCTTAGGGATCCTGACAGGAATATGCCATGTATTAGGGATCCTGACAGGAATATGCCATATCTTAGGGATTCCGACAGGAATATGCCATATCTTAGGGATCCTGACAGGAATATGCCATATCTTAGGGATCCTGACAGAGATATGCCATATCTTAGGGATCGCAGAAGAGGGATCCTGACAAGGATATGCCATATCTTAGGGATCCTGACAAGGATATGCCATATCTTAGGAATCGCAGGATACGGATCCTGACAGGAATATGCCATATCTTAGGGATCCCAGAAGAGGGATCCTGACAGGGATATGCCATATCTTAGGGATCCTGACAGAGATATGGCATATCTTCAGGATCGCAGGAGAGGGATCCTGACAGGGATATGGCATATCTTCTGGAACTAAGGAGAGGGATCCTGACAGGAATATGGCATATCTTCAGGATCGCAGGAGAGGGATCCTGACAGGGATATGCCATATCTGTAGGATTGCAGGAGAGGGATCCTGACAAGGATATGTCATATCTTAGGGATCGCAGGAGAGGGATCCTGACAGGAATATGCCATATCTTAGGGATCCTGACAGAATATGCCATATCTTAGGGATCATAAAAGGGATTTGTCATATCTTAGGGATCGCAGGCGAGGGAACCTGACAGGGATATGCCAGATCTTCAGGATCGCAGGAGAGGGATCCTGACAGGAATATGGTATATCTTCTGGATCACAGGAGAGGGATCCTGGCAGGGATATGTCATATCTTAGGGATCCTGACAGGGATATACCACAGGAATATGCAATATCTTAGGGATCCTGACAGGGATATGCCATATCGTAGGGATCCTGATAGGAATATGCCATATCTAAGGGATCCTGACAGGGACATGGCATATCTTAGGGATATGCGATATCTTAGGGATTCCGACAGGAATATGCCATATCTCAGAGATCCTGACAGGGATATGCCATATCTTAGGGATCCTGACAGGGATATGCCATATCGTAGGGATCGCAGGAGAGGGATCCTGACAGGAATATGCCATATATTAGGGATCCTGACAGAGATATGCCATATCTTAGGGATCGCAAAAGAGGGATCCTGACAGGGATATGCCATATCTTAGGGATCCTGACAGGGATATGCCATATCTTAGGGTTCGCAGGATAGGGATCCTGAAAGGGATATGCCATATCTTAGGGATCGCAGAAGATGGATCCTGACAGGGATATGCCATATCTTAGGGATCCTGACAGGGATATGCCATATCTTAGGGATCCTGACAGTTATATGTCATATCTTGAGATGGATCCTGACAGGGATATGGCATATCTTCAGGATCGCAGGAGACGCATCCTAACAGGGATATGGCATATCTTCTGGATCGCAGGAGAGGGATCCTGACAGGAATATGGCATATCTTCAGGATCGCAGGAGAGGGATCCTGGCAGGGATATGGCATATCTGCAGGATTGCAGGAGAGGGATCCTGAAAGGGATATGTCATATCTTAGGGATCGCAGGAGAGGGATCCTGACAGGTAAATGCCATATCTTAGGGATCCTGACAGGATATATCATATCTTAGGGATCGCAGGAGAGGGATCCTGACAGGAATATGCCGTATCGTAGGGATCCTGACAGGATATGCCATATCTTAGGGATCCTAACAGGGATTTGTCATATCTTAAGGATCGCAGGAGAGGGATCCTGACAGGAATATGGTATATCTTCTGGATCACAGGAGAGGGATCCTGGCAGGGATATGTCATATCTTAGGGATCCTGGCAGGGATATACCACAGGAATATGCCATATCTTAGGGATCCTGACAGGGATATGCCATATCTTAGGGATCCTGACAGGAATATGTCATATCTAAGGGATCCTGACAGGGATATGCCATATATTAGGGATATGCCATATCTTAGGGATTCCGATAGGAATATGCCATATCTCAGAGATCCTGACAGGGACATGCCATATCTTAGGGATCCTGACAAGGATATGCCATATCGTAGGGATCGCAGGAGAGGGATCCTGACAGAAATATGCCATATCTTAGGGATCCTGACAGAGATATGCCATATCTTAGGGATCGCAAAAGAGGGATCCTGACAGGGATATGCCATATCTTAGGGATCCTGACAGGGATATGCCCTATCTTAGGGATCGCAGGATAGGGATCCTGAAAGGGATATACCATATCTTAGGGATCGCAGAAAAGGGGTCCTGACAGGGATATGCCATATCTTAGGGATCCTGACAGGGATATGCCATATCTTAGGGATCCTGACAGGGATATGCCATATCTTAGGGATCCTGACAATGATATGTCATATCTTGAGAGGGATCCTGACAGGGATATGGCATATCGTCAGGATCGCAGGAGAGGGATCCTGAGAGGGATATGGCATATCTTCTGGATCGCAGGAGAGGGATCCTGACAGGAATATGGCATATCTTCAGGATCGCAGGAGAGGGATCCTGACAGGGATATGCCATATCTGCAGGATTGCAGGAGAGGGATCCTGACAGGGATATGTCATATCTTAGGGATCGCAGGAGAGGGATCCTGACAGGAATATGCCATATATTAGGGATCCTGACAGGATATGCCATATCTTAGGGATCCTAAAAGGGATTTGTCATATCTTAGGGATCGCAGGCGAGGGATCCTGACAGGGATATGCCAGATCTTCAGGATCGCAGGAGAGGTATCCTGACAGGGATATGGTATATATTCTGGATCACAGGAGAGGGATCCTGTCAGGGATATGTCATATCTTAGGGATCCTGACAGGGATATACCACAGAGATATGCCATATCTTAGGGATCCTGACAGGAATATGCCATATCTTAGGGATCCTGACAGGGATATGCCATATCTTAGGGATATGCCATATCTTAGGGATTCCGACAGGAATATGCCATATCTTAGAGATCCTGACAGGGAATGCCAGATCTTAGGGATCCTGACAGGGATATGCCATATCTTAGGGATCGCAGGAGAGGGATCCTGACAGGAATATGCCATATTTTAGGGATCCTGACAGAGATATGCCATATCTTAGGGATCG
Source organism: Cyrtodaria siliqua (assembly GCA_037043455.1). Lineage (NCBI taxonomy): Eukaryota > Metazoa > Mollusca > Bivalvia > Adapedonta > Hiatellidae > Cyrtodaria > Cyrtodaria siliqua. The sequence continues at coordinate 15,141 of JAWPHD010011349.1, forward strand.
CAAAAGAGGGATCCTGACAGGGATATGCCATATCTTAGGGATCGCAGGAGAGGGATCCTGACAGGAATATGCCATATCTTAGGGATCCTGACAGGATATGCCATATCTTAGGGATCCTAACAGGGATTTGTCATATCTTAGGGATCGCAGGCGAGGGATCCTGACAGGGATATGCCAGATCTTCAGGATCGCAGGAGAGGTATCCTGACAGGGATATGGTATATATTTTGGATCACAGGAGAGGGATCCTGTCAGGGATATGTCATATCTTAGGGATCCTGACAGGGATATACCACAGGGATATGCCTTATCTTAGGGATCCTGACTGGGATATGCCATATCTTAGGGATCCTGACAGGAATATGCCATATCTTACGGATCCTGACAGAGATATGCCATATCTTAGGGATCGCAAAAGAGGGATCCTGACAGGGATATGCGATATCTTAGGGATCCTGACAGGATATGCCATATCTTAGGGATCCTAACAGGGATTTGTCATATCTTAGGGATCGCAGGCGAGGGATCCTGACAGGGATATGCCAGATCTTCAGGATCGCAGGAAAAGGATCCTGACAGGGATATGGTATATCTTTTGGATCACAGGAGAGGGATCCTGTCAGGGATATGTCATATCTTAGGGATCCTGACAGGGATATACCACAGGGATATGCCATATCTTAGGGATCCTGACAGGGATATGCCATATCTTAGGGATCCTGACAGGAATATGCCATGTCTTAGGGATCCTGACAGGGATATGCCATATCTTAGGGATATGCCATATCTTAGGGATTCCGACAGGAATATGCCATATCTCAGAGATCCTGACAGGGAATGCCAGATCTTAGGGATCCTGACAGGGATATGCCATATCGTAGGGATCGCAGGAGAGGGATCCTGACAGGAATATGCCATATTTTAGGGATCCTGACAGAGATATGCCATATCTTAGGGATCGCAAAAGAGGGATCCTGACAGGGATATGCCATATCTTAGGGATCCTGACAGGGATATGCCATATCTTAGGGATCCTGACAGTGATATGTCATATCTTGAGAGGGATCCTGACAGGGATATGGCATATCTTAGGGATCCTGAGAGATATGCCATATCTTCAGGATCGAAGGAGAGGGATCCTGCCAGGAATATGCCATATCTTAGGGATCCTGACAGGAATATGCCATATCTTAGGGATTCCGACAGGAATATGCCATATCTTAGGGATCCTGACAGGGATATGCCATATCTTAGGGATCCTGACAGGGATATGCCATATCGTAGGGATCGCAGGAGATGGATCCTGACAGGAATATGCAATATCTTAGGCATTCTGACAGAGATATGCCATATCTTAGGGATCGCAGAAGAGGGATCCTTACAGGGATATGCCATATCTTAGGGATCCTGACAGGGATATGCCATATCTTAGAGATCGCAGGATAGGGATCCTGACAGGGATATGCCATATCTTAGGGATCGCAGAAGAGGGATCCTTACAGGGATATGCCATATCTTAGGGATCCTGACAGGGATATGCCATATCTTTCGCAGGATAGGGATCCTGACAGGGATATGCCATATCTTCAGGATCGAAGGAGAGGGATCCTGTCAGGGATATGCCATATCTTAGGGATCCTGACAGGGATATGCCATATCTTTAGGATCGAAGGAGAGGAATCCTGCCAGGGATATGCCATATCTTAGGGATCCTGACAGGGATATGCCATATCTTCAGGATCGCAGGAGAGGAATCCTGCCAGGGATATGCATATCTTCAGGATCGAAGGAGAGGGATCCTGTCAGGGATATGCATTTCTTCAGGATCGAAGGAGAGGAATCCTGCCAGGGATATGCCATATCTTAGGGATCCTGACAGGGATATGCCATATCTTCAGGATCGAAGGAGAGGGGTCCTGACAGGGATATGCCATATCTTCAGGGTCGCAGGAGAGGGATCCTGACAGGGATATGCCATATCTTCAGGATCGAAGGAGAGGGGTCCTGACAGGGATATGCCATATCTTCAGGGTCGCAGGAGAGGGATCCTGACATGGATATGGCATATCTTAGGGAACCTGACAGGGATATGGCATGTCTTCAGGATCGCAGGAGAGGGATTGGCATATCTTAGGGATCCTGACAGAGATATGGCATGTCCACAAGCAGTGACGTAAGCTTTCAAACACTGACTCTCGTATTATATATTGATCCTTTTATTGTATACCTTCGTAAGAATGCTTGTAAGATTGTATAGCAAATATCGAGTGTTTATACAGACAGGCGACGACTTCATATGATCTATATAGTATAGTGATACTTGGGTAGTCTCGGTCACCCAGACGTTCGTAATCTCCTCAGAAAGGGTGGGCATGCGGCTGGGTGATTGACACTAACAGAGTTAAATTGGGTTTTACGGCGCTCTAACATAAAAGGTTATATGGCGCCAACAGGAATAAACGACATGCCCACCATCCAATTACAACAAGATAAAACTATGCAGACTGGGCTGAGTTGCTGCAAATTCTGTTGTAAACAATACATTTTTCGCTGAAGGCACGATCATTGTTTTCTGCAAACATTCAAGTAATGAAACAATACAGGGATCATGGTGAAGAATTTAAATGAACATGACAAGAGCACCACCTACAGGGCACTTATGTCCGTCAATTCATTGTCGTAGACCTCATACGATGAAAGTTACTAGCACAATCACTTGTAAATGGCAGGATTAAGTTCCAGGTTAACTTAATATCAAAGGGAACTAATTAAAAATCGAATCAAAAGAGTTATGGACCTTTATAAGATGTATTCATTGGATCAAGCTGAAGACATGTACACAGTTCATTGCTGTACGATTTTTTTATCCACAATCACTTGTAAAGGTAATGTTCCAGCTTAAACCGTCTTCAAAGAGAAATCAGTCAAAACATGATTCAGAGAGTAATTGGTATTTCATTGGATTTTCATTAAAGTTTCATTATTATAAACTTTATACTTTGAACGTTATTGGCAAAGTCAGTTCTAGGTTAAACCTTTTTCAAAGGGAAATAATTAAAACAAACAAGAGGTCAATGACCTTGAAGCTCTACTGATAGGTGTTTGATAGATAGATCAGCATTCCTGTGAAGTTTCATGAAAATCCGTCAAGTAGTTTCAGAGGAGTAGTCGCTACTAGTTTTCATTATATAACTCTTATGTAAACAAAGATGGCCCCCAGCAGCCATGTTTAACTTCAAATCAAACTAATTTTTGACAAGGATCAACAACATGTCATACTGATCATTTTAGAAAAAGTCCCATATCAATATCACATAGTTTTCAAGAAGTAGTCGCTACACACTTTATTTTGAAAATCTATTTTTAGCCATGGCGGCCATCCTAAATTTCCGGCCGACCTGCAATTTTGCTAGGATCAATAGGACATCAAGAGCAACATTCCTGTGAAGTTTCATGAAAATCCGTTGAGTAGTTACAGAGGAGTAGTTGCTACAAGTTTTTACTAGATAACTCTATGTAAACAAAGATGGCCGCTGACAGCCATGTTTAACATCGAATCAAAACGATTTTCGACAAGGGCCAACATCATGTCATGCTGATCATTTGAGAAAAAGTCCCATATCAATATCATTTATAGTTTTCAAGAAGTAGTCGCTACAAACTTGTTTTTTGAAAATCTATTTTTAGCCGTGGCAGACATCTTGAATTTCCGGCCGACCTGATGTTTTGCTAGGATCAATTAGACATCAAGAGCAACATTCGTGTTAAGTTTCATGAAAATCCGTCAAGTAGTTTCAGAGGAGTAGTCGCTACAAGTTTTCATTATATAACTCTATCTAAACAAAGATGGCCGCTGGCAGCCATGTTTAACGTTGAATCAAAATAATTTTCGACAAGGATCAACACCATGTCATACTGATCATTTTAAGAAAAGACGCATATCAATATCACTTATAGTTTTCAAGAATTAGTCGCTACAAACTTTCTTTTTTTAGCCGTGGTGGCCATCTTGAATTTCCGGCCGACCTGAAATTTTACTAGGATCAATAAGACATCAAGAGCAAGCAACATTCCCGTGAAGTTTCATGAAAATCCGTCAAGTAGTTTCAGAGGAGTAGTCGCTACAAGTTTTCATTATATAACTCTGATGTAAACAAAGATGGCCGCTGGCAGCCATGTTTAACGTCGCATCAAAATAATTTTCGACAAGGATCAACATCATTCCATATTGATCATTTTAGAAAAAGTCCCATTTCAATATCACTTATAGTTTTCAAGAAGTACTCGCTACAAACTTGTTTTTTGAAAATCTATTTTTAGCTGTGGTGGCCATCTTGAATTTCCGACCAACCTGAAGTTTTGCTAGGATCAATTAGACATCAAGAGCAACATTCGTGTGAAGTTTCATGGAAATCCGTCGTGTAGTTTCAGAGAAGTAGTCGCTACAAGTTTTTACTAAATAACTCTATATGTAAACAAAGATGCCCGCTGGCAGCCATGTTTGTCGAATCAAAACGATTTTCGACAAGGACCAACATCATCTCATGCTGATCATTTTAGAAAAAGTTCTATATCAGTATCACTAGAGTTTTCAAGAAGTAGTCGCTACAAACTTGTTTTTTAAAAATCTATTTTTAGATTTGGTGGTCATCTTGGATTTCACATCAACATGAATTTTTGCTAGGATCAACTAGACTTCATGAGCAACATTTCTGTAAAGTTTCATGAAAATCCATTCAGTAGTTTCAGAGTAGTCGCTACAAAAAAAGTTTATGGACAGACAGACGTTTGTACGTACGACGGACACCGCACCATGGCATAAGCTCTGCTGATCTTTGATCAGTAGAGCTAACTAGTTCAGGAATTAGTATTGTTTGTAAATATTCACACTGTGTACAAAACCTCCTTTTAACATAGTTATTGGTGATAATGTAAGAAAATATAACCAACTTGAATGCTAAAATAAATTTAATATACATGTACATAATAATAATCAATGACTAATCACCTTTTCACACACAAAGAATCACCATCATTAAAATGTTTATATTAATTCAATCACAGTCCGACGATCACAACATATTTTAAACAAACATGCTGTTCTTTAAAGTAGCTATCCCGCCAGCAACAACACATTTTACAACATAATGTACATCGTTTCTAAACATACTGACGACGAGGTACATAGATAACTTACATATTTTGAGAACCTAAACTCTGTAGACACAATATGAACAGCTTTAACAAGCTAAACCAAACCCCAAACTGGAGCGTTGAATTATGAGTTACCAACTCATAATTCGCTTTACGCATATTCAATCGTGGGTATTTTAAAACCCCATGTATGAACAAACCAATACTTTTAATAGACACATATACATTAGTATGTGACATGAACACCTGAATAGAGTTTTGATCAACAGTTTTGTAGTGTAATGTAGCCGTTATTTGGCGGGTTAGTTTCTTTACATATTATGGATTTAAAAGACTCTTTTTCACAATGAAACATGTTCCTACACTTAACTGAGCTTCTAGTGTTAAATTGAAATCGATGAACTGTTGAACAAGTGCTATGACATCTCACGGTGAACAATTGCTATGACAACTCATGGTGAATAAGTGCTATGACAACTCATGGTGAATAAGTGCTATGACATCTCATGGTGACCAAGTGCTACGACATCTGATGCAACAGTTTTGCTCTTTATCAAACTCTCCCAAGGCCAAAAAAAAAACAGGTTTGTTTCTAGTCTTCCGGCCCCCAACCAAAAAAATTAAATAAGTCTTTTAAGGTGTGTAAGAGTCAGTTTTATAATGGACGACCCATATTATGTTCAAGAAACACGCTTCTGATGTGATTTTTTTTTGGCCGAAGATCTTATTAAAAACAAGAAATATGGAAATTTCTCCTAAACTGGGTGTTAAATGCAGTGCCACAGATAAGCAGCGTATCTGCGTATTTCACTCAAAATTGCCAAGTACCCAATTAATTTCCCTGATATGTGTACCAGATATGCAAGCAATTTCCTTTTCACTCAAACATTTTAATTTTCGAGAGTATCGACAGTCATGATGTTTTCGTGCGTATTCCAATATTTACAAAAAGCAGATTTTACTTCCGGTGTTTATCTTGACTGGGACGTTGCATAATTATCGATAAAGTGAAGCAGTAAAAGAGAACGCTATATAGTTGAATATGTATGCTATACCAGTCAATACTATTGTGTAGTCGTCCGGGCGCTTTCTTGTTTACTTTCGAAAGCGTTTGCGTTGTGCAGACGATTAAATGTCGAAACGGGGACGTAAACCGACAAGCGAGTTACCGTTAAGAAACACTTCTGAAATTAACACGCGTGATTAGTGGTTCTATGGAAATTAATCATTAATAATAATTGATCATTCACAAACCACTGCCATGAATAACAAGTCAATAAAGATGGGAAAGTTACCATGCTTGTTTTACATTTGATCCCCAAATCACCCTATTATTTTTGAAAATTTGAAATTCACTCAATTAATTTTAATTTCATGAGTGAAATATCCAATAGGTCCAAAAGTTATCTGGGTCACTGTAAATGTGGTCTTGACCTCGAGCTGAAGGTATGAAAATTATGTTTGCAAGTTTGAAGTTACACCACAGCGACATAGCTATGCAACCTTCTACACTCCATCAAAGTGAAGTGGGCTCGGTGGCTTCCACGCTGCACCTGGAGTTAAAGCCTCATAGCCTCCACTCTGTTTCTTTAGCGTGTCATTAGGCATGACACAGTTCCTTAGCCTAGCTTGACGCCGTATGTTTAAGAGTACAAACATGACTGATACATGTACAATGAATGACTAGATAACTTCATACAAATACTCCTGCTCAGAACACAAATATACAGCATACGATTGACTGGACACTTTGGGTAGGAGTATTCAAATCAGTTGTGCTCAAGTCAGTTATGGAAGGTCATGAAAAAATACAGGACCTAAGTTTCATGTATCAAATGGTTCTTGTACACTGTAAAACAATTTAACAGTCAACGCAAACAATTAATCCACACTTCCATTACTATCTGTATCATCGTCCTGACCTGTCACCTTCACCCCTGAAGCCTCAGCCTCATTTTCAATGACAGCCTCATTTTCAAGTTTGTCGGCCTCATTCTCACTATTTTTAGCCACAACAGCCACCTCCTCAGTTTCTTTATCCTCTAAATTTGTTTCTATAGAAACTTGTGTTAGACTTTCTGCAGCAGGGCTGGCGGAAAAAGTTACTTTTGGTGTAGTTTCTGTGGAAATCTCTGTTCCTTTTTTGTTAGAATTATCTGCATCTCCAGCACTGTTGGCAAGTTGCCAGGAAGGTAAAACTGGTGTGGTGGTTGGCACAGGTGGAAACTGTCGTCTGCAACAATCAAAATTATAGTATAATCAAGGATACATGCATCTTTGGCTAATTAAGTATGTGTTCAAAAGTTTAACATTTACTGTTTTATTGATTGTTGTAAAGTCCCTATCCCGCCATCAACAGACACATTTTACAACAGATGCTCACCATTTCTAAACCTACTGATGATGAGGTATATATATATAACTTACATATTTTGAGAATCCAACCTCTCAAATATAAACGGTTTTAACCAGCCATGCTAAACACCAAAACTGGAGTGTCAAATTAAAGATGAATGGCCACCCTTTTTGTACTATTATCAAATAACAACTTTAACATCATATGAACATTTCTTGATAGTCCCGGAGGGAAACATGTATAGCTGCACAACTATTGCCAGATAATTAATAAATACATTTACCTGTCAGGGGCATACCTGGGCATACGCACGTACGTATAGGCAATTAAAAAAGAAAAAAAGAAAAAGGGCTAAAAATGCGAAATATGCAATAAAAACTGAAGGTATAGAGGGGTTAGGCACATTTGTGAATCCAAAACTCGATGGTGCGTATACCTAAATTAGCCCCAGGAACGCCCCTGCCTGTGGATTAATTAAACTGTTCAAAGTTTTCTACGTCATTGAATAAAATCTTATTCTCGCTTTTCACAAATATTGCAATGTGAGAATTGTAAATATCTATTGTTGTGTATTGATTTCGATTTAAACATAAACATGTTCATGTAACAAAACATGGCCAGAGAACTTTAAGAGTTACCAACTCACAATTCATTTTACGCATATTCAATCACTGGTATTTTAGCCTATACTTTTTCAATCAGCACATATACATTATTATATGACCTGAAAACCTGGATAAAGTCAAAGCGACTGTCAACAAATATGGAACCGTGCTTTAAACTGTCAGCATATATATCAGGGATGATGAGCAGTGGTCGAAATAAGCACTAGCCCGAAGGTGAAAAACTGGTAAATATTAATTCGGGTTAGTTAAAATCTAGAAATTTTATATATTCGGGCTTATGAAAATTGTAATAGTCCAAATGATTATGTAATAATATGGGCTAGTGAACAGAAATCCTAATTTCTTTGACTGGGTGAAGGCATAAGTATAATAAATTTCTATTTCGAGCGCTGAACAAGTATGTTAAAACAAAACCTCACCTGTTGAGCAACAGTCCTTTAATGGAGGTGAGTTCTGACTTTATTTCACTAATACTTTGGTGACTGTGTAGGTCTGATGCACTGTTTCCTCCCTGCAGATAGTGTATAATACAATATATTAAATGTTAAACTTGTTTTATCACTGAACATTTAACATCCTCCTATTAATAGAATTTAGCTAGAACTGTGTCAGGGAATGCATATGCCCCCACGGCTAACACCACTATCTGAAACAAAATTGCCTGTCAATGGTTAAACACGCCAGTGGTACCTTGAAAATATTGCAAAAAAACAAGAGGCCCAAGACCTGTATCGCTCTACTTGCTTTATGGAGTCTGTGGTTGGGGGTAAATTAGTTGTGATACTTATGACAAAACCCTTTGCCCTGCACTGAACAAAATGGCAGTCGAACATATAAATACTGCAACTTCCCCAAGTTGTACCCATGTAGAGGGGCCTCTTTATGAAGGAGGACAAATCCCGTTTTATATAATTATGTTGTGCGAGTCCCTAAATGAACATAGCAAACTAGAATCAAATGCATTCACATTTGGACAAGATATGCAATTTGTTGTATTTTTAACCTGATTTTCCTCAATGGAGCCCCTGAGGATGGAGCCAAAATATGAAAACTTATTGCGCATCTACAAATCCTTACCTGAGAAATACACCAAACATGAACTTGAAATCTCAAAGAGTACAGAAGAAACATCACAAGCTCAAAACTTGTAGTAGTATTAAAATTACTGGAAGTTCCCCAAGTTGTACCCCTGTATAGGGGCCCCTTAATGCTGGAGGTCAAAACCTGTGTTATATATGTTGTACCTCGAGTCCCTTAATGACCATACCAAACTAGAATCGTAACCATTAACATTCACTTGTAAAAACTCGTTTTGTATATGTTGTGCCTTAAGTCCATAAAGGACCATACATAATTGGAATCAAATCCATTCACATTTGGACATGTTGGACAAGATACGTATTTTTTTCTGCTTTTTTACCCAATTATTCCCAAGGGGGCCCCCAGTGGTCGGAGGCAAAATACGAAACCTTGCTGCACCCTCTTGGGTCATAAAATTTAAAAAAGAAAAAAAGTTAGCCCCCAGTGTGCCCACAACCACAGGTTCTCAATATAGCATATTGCATATTTAAGAATCAAGGGCCATAAGTCTGGTGTTACTGGTTTGATCCGGCTGGTTTTCGAACTTGTCCCCGCTTTCATTTATACTAACGATCAGGCAAAACTTGGTAAAGAACAAATAATAAATGAAGGTGCTAGAGTGTTCACAAGGCAGAAAATGGCATTTTTCAGCAAAGCATGAGCCATAACTCTGGTGTTACTGATCCATCTGGCTGGTTTTCAAACTTGTCCGAGCTTTCATTGATATTAACAATCTATGCAAGTCTGGTAAAAATCAAATAATAAATGAAGGTGCTAGAGTGTTCACAAGGCAGAAAATGGCATTTTTCAGAAAAAACAAATGTCATAACTCCGGTGTTACTGATCTGATTTAGCTGGTTTTCGAACTTGTCCGAGTGTTCATTGATATTAACGATCATCTAGGCAAGTTTCGTAAAGATCAAATAAATGAAGATGCTAGAGTGTTCACAAAGCAAATTATGGCATTTTTCAGCAAATAAAGGGCCATAACTCCGGTGAATCTACTCCGATCTGGCTGGTTTTCGAATTTGTCCGAGCTTTCATTGATATAAAGACCCTGGCGAAGTTTGTTAAAAATCCGTTTAATAATGAAGGTGCTAGAGTATTCACAAGGCTAAAGTTAACAGACGCCATCCCAAAAGCAAATTGGCATACGTATGGATGGAAGTACGAATGGCACAATACGTATGCCAATTTGCTTTAAAATCCTCAATCCATCTAAGAGTTCTGACACAGACACAAAATTCGTCTCATTATAATTATGTATATAAGATATACAGCATGATGTTCAGTCAAAAGTCCATTGTGACATTGATCTTGAAGATACCAACATGGCTGTTGGATACTACACATCAGTTCAATGAAATGTACTACACATCAGTCCAATGAAATGTACTACACATCAGTCCAATGAAATGTACTACACATCAGTCCAATGAAATGTACTACACATCAGTTCAATGAAATGTACTACACATCAGTCCAATGAAATGTACCACACATCAGTTCAATGATATGTACTACACATCAGTCCAATGAAATGTACTACACATCAGTTCAATGAAATGTACTACACATCAGTCCAATGAAATGTACTACACATCAGTTCAATGAAATGTACTACACATCAGTCCAATGAAATGTACTACACATCAGTTCAATGAAATATACTACACATCTGTTCAATGAAATGTACTACACATCAGTTCAATGAAATGTACTACACATCAGTTCAATGAAATGTGTTAACTGATTGCTTATTTTTCGTCAATGATTGTACATTTTCAAATTAATGGTTCTGAATGAATGGATAATTATTGAGTTTCTGCTGCACTATCGAAGGAAATGATTTAATATTAATGAGATGTTCGACATCCGCGTTACTACGCTATTGAAACTTTCCATTCATAAAATATTTATGCGTGTATTATTGCGCATAGTATTTCAGTACATTTGCAAAAAAGACATGTATATACTGTATACAATAACAATTATTCACAATCAGTAGTTATATTATTCGGTATATATAACATTCATGTCAGTCACCTTATCAAATTAAGTTATACTTGAGGCAGTTAAAGGAACTACATTCTCGAAGTGCATTCTCGAAGTGCGTAAAGCTCCTCGACTAAAAACTTGTGTATTACTGCGCATAGTATTTTAGTACATTTACAAAAAAGACACATTTATACTGTGTACAAATACAATTATTTCATTATTTCACAATCAGTAGTTATATTATTCGGTATTCATAACGTTCATGTCAGTCACCTCATCAAATTATGTTATACTTGAGGCATTTAAAGGAACTACATTCTCATATATTTTGTTTGCAATAGTTTAATAAAAGAACTACTACAATGGCATTATGTATGAAATTTGTGAGTTTGAGTTTAATTATCAAAATCGTTTAAAAATGTCTTATATTACAAATACATGATATTCGTGCAATTCTTTTTTTAAGCTATTTTTTTTATTTATTTTTTGTGTGTTCGTCCATTTTTTTTTCCATATACACGAACATAGAAGAAGAAGAAGAAACTTTATTTGCCTCGTCATAGGTCTATGGAGGTTCGAGGCCACCCTCCATACATATAACAATATTGCAATAAGTCTAAGAAGACCCTTGAGCAAATCAATAAATACATAATCATCAAAAAAAAAATTGTTTCTCGATCATAGTGGGCAGTGTGAATATGTGTACTTCAACCTTTTTTTGTTTGTGATGTCGTTTGCATTTTTTATTACTTTTGCCTTCTCGTTTGTCCGTTTGCGTGTTTGTTTTTGTGTTTTGTGGTTGACTGTCGTCCTTGAATGCTGCTTTACCTGTCTGATATTTGTATCTTTCTTTATATCTAAAATACATCACTCATATGATAAGGTAAATAATAAGATTAAATGTTAATCAATCAAACAAAAATACCATTCTTCGATGATTCTAATTGGTAACGGATTATTGACTTATTTGAATCAAGTATCTTCTAGGATACCTGTCTGTCGATCATATCTTTCCGAAATCGAAACAAGAGGAAAGATATAATTCAAAACTGGTTTATTTAAGTCAAAATGTAATGGGTGCCTCTTTATCTACATAATAAGGAAATGGTAAAGACCTTCAGCTCACTTTCATTTCAAAAGAAATAATTTTTTAATAAATACTCAAATTTTCTTAAATTTTATTTGCAGCCTGCTTTCAAGTTATTTAGGAACATTTTGTCTGTATCTTAATACATCTTTATTTACATTTTTGAAAAATACTTTGTTTTGTTATAAATTAATATCCAAAAATCTTTTATTTTATGCTTTATTTTTGTAAGTTTTCTCCAAAAATGTCAAGATGTATCAACTTTGCTTATTCCAAACATTTTCCCCATGCACATTAATATAATAAAATGTTTATTTTAAGAACATTCAACTCCCTTTAATATATTGCAATAAAATTGGATTTTAAATAGTCCAGTTTTCGGTGGTTTGGTTTAAATTTCGATATTCTGGGCCAAAAGTAATGGCATTTTTAAATCTCTGATCCTTTAGGACTGTCTCTTCTGTAGCTCATGACACCTTTACATTTACAGAAATACTATATATAACGACTTCTGTTTTATTTTATTTTAATCATAATTTAAAATTTCATAACTATTCCAAAAATCAACGACTTTAATTCATTTTTTGTTGATTTCCCCACAAAATTTCAAGATTTATACATTTTATTCATTCCAAATATTTGTTTTCATGAACTTGTATATAACAGATAACTTTAAGGACTTTCAATCTCCTTATATTGTAATGAGAATTATATTTTTAGAAGTAATCCCGTTTTTAGTGATTTTGGTTAAAATTTGCAACTTTTGGCCCAAAATATTCCAGTTTTTCCAAATCTCTGATCCTTTAGAATTTTACCTATATCTCAGGACATCTTTAGATAAATGAAAACACTTTAAAACCTACTATTTTATTAAATTGAAAGTGTCAATATTTTTTAAAAATTATTCCAAAAATGAGCAATTTGTACGCTTTTTTTGCTGATTTTCCCCCAAAATGGCAAGCTGTCTACATTTTGTTCATTTGAAATATTATTTTTATTTACATGAATATAACAGGCAACTTTCAGAAGCTTCAGTTCCCTAAAATTGCAATGATAATAATATTTAAAAAATTATTCCAGTTTTAGCGATTTTTGTTCAAATTTGGAAGTTTTTGCCCAAAAATAATGTGTTAAGCTACCGTTTCAGAAAAACTATCCTGGCTATTTCTTATTTATTAAGATAGATCTAAAAGGTTATAGCAACTATAATTTGCCAGCTGAGTTGGTACCGAAAAGTTGAGCAGCACACGCCAATTTTGTTTCAGAGAAGAAGATGTTGACGTGTTTTTCCTATATACTTCTATGTAAAAATTAAGGGGCCATAAATTTGTCAAAATGAATGGGAGAGTTATGGGGATTGTTGGATAAGGTGCAGAATTTGATGAGAAACATTAGTATAAAGTTTTAATGCAATAGCTTGAGTAATGTTTTGAAGTTATATATTGCACAAAAACTTTTAAGGTAAAGACATGACAATCAAAGGGCCATAATTTTGCCAAGATGCAAGGAAGAGTTATAGGGATTGTTGGGTAAGGTGCAGAATTTGATGGGAAACATTCGTATAAAGTTTTAATTCAATAGCTTCAGTAGTTTTGAAGTTATAAATCTATTGCACGAAAACTTTAAGGTGAAGCTGGGGACGCCGATGCCAACGCTGACGCCGTGGCGAGTAGGATAGCTCTCATTATTCTACGAATAGTCGAGCTAAAAAGAGGTCTGTCTACAAATGTATGAAATAGGCAGAGAATGTTATCACTGAGGACATCAATTTCATTTAAATCCCCTGAAAAAAGTAAAAAACCTAACTCCTGCTTATTTAATAGAAAGTTTCGGTTAGTTCTTCAAAACTTACAGTTTTTCTGTTTACGTCATGTGACAGGGTCTGCAACTTCTCTTGCTGTTTCCCAAGAGTTTGTTCGATGAATGCTAGGCTCGTGTTGACATTGGACATCGATTCTCCTACAATCTTCTCCAGGTCCGACAGACGCTTGTCAGGAGTCACATATCCAAACAACCAAGGACATAAGAATTCCTGGGGAATGAAATACTATCAACTAAGTTTAAATGTCTAAAATAATATATTTTTAACCCAACATCATACAAGCAATTTCCTTTTTCTCTTAAAACTACATAAAGAGAATTTAACAAAAACTCCAAAATGACATCTCAATTATCAGTGTTTTGTGGGGTTTGGAAGATGAAAAGAAAACATTTTTGAAGAGTTTGTGACTTGTTTTCAAAAAATGATGAGAATAAACACTGTCTAGTGTTCCATGTGCCTCTTTTCTCTTTAGCAAATGTCTTAACATGCATCTTCATTGCGTTTAATATAATTAACCCATAACCCGCTACAGATATACATGGTTTATACAGAATTATCATTATGAAATTTAAGGACTTTTTAAGGACTTTTTAAGGCTGGAGTGGATTTAAGGACTTTTTAAGGCTGTATGAACCTTGATATATAATGGACAGTTCTTTCTTTGAATTAAGACCATTCCATTTATGTGACAAAGTTTTTTTGAGTTACTCGCAGGCTGATCTGGGTTTACAATAGACGCAAAGGCCATTATAGTCGTGCTTAGCGGGTTAAGGGTTAATGCAGACACCTCATGATACGGGTAACGGGTTAATATGACCTAGAACACACCATTGACACACAGCGTTTCACGTCAGCACATGTATACAGAAATTAAATACAGAAATGGATGTTTTCTATTTTAGCTGACAGCTACTGTAGCAGAGTATATAAAGCAAAACTGAGCACGTTTTAAGAACAAGGTGAATGTTAATAGTTCTTTTGTCTTTAAAGTCAAGGTCATTGGTGGGGTGGGGCTTAATGAATGGGTAAGGGGTTACCCCAGTGAATGTTCAAACAAAGTTTCAAAGCAATACTTTTGACGGTTTTGGAGATATATACCTTGCAAAATACTTCAACCGAACATTTAACCAAGAGAAAAAGTTATTTAGTCTTTAAATTGAAAGTAAAGGTCATTGGTGGGGTGGGGTTAATGAAAGGGCATGGGCATATCCCAGTGAATACCGCTGCCTTTTTCTTTTGCAGCCGCCGGAAAAATGATCCCTAT
This sequence comes from Cyrtodaria siliqua, assembly GCA_037043455.1. Taxonomy (NCBI): domain Eukaryota; kingdom Metazoa; phylum Mollusca; class Bivalvia; order Adapedonta; family Hiatellidae; genus Cyrtodaria; species Cyrtodaria siliqua. The sequence continues at coordinate 30,528 of JAWPHD010011349.1, forward strand.
GTATTGCTTCTTTCTTCGAAAAAGCGAGACAAAAATTCAATATTGGTTAACCCATTTCTAAAAGCTTTTTGTTTTTGACAGTTTTACCAAAAAATACATTGATATGAAATAAAATGATGGTCATATGACACAAGGTAAGGCACCATTTAATAATATGCTGTTTTTAATGTCAACCAGTCAGATCGCTGCATTTTTGCCTAGTGCATTAAAATATTTTGTTTGTTTTCTTGATAAATTTAATCCAATCTGTACTGCAACTTACCTTATATAATTTATAGGCTGCGTAAGATATACCCGTTATCATGGTAACCACAGCTAACACATCTCGTGCCTTATGCCATCTAGTTACTTCAACTGAATCTTATAAAAAAAAAAAATTAAAATTTACTAATGGATCTTATTAAAGCTACCTAATCTTTGATCAGTTAAGCTAAAGGATAAGTACAAACCTAGCTCCTTTAAAATAATTTCCGTCATTTTTTTTTTTCACAAACATTAATTTTAATATTGTAGTACGGTCGGTGAAATTGGAAGCATAGCATTATAACATTTAATTCAGAATAAACAATGGGAATGCCTTACCATACTCTAACTTCCAATAAATGGAATTTAGAGTATCGACAGGGTCATTATTAAAGAACACCATTCTACAAAACAGACAGAGCCTGTTTCAGCTCGTTGGTTATTTAAAATACTCCATGGGCATAGCCCATCTTGGTGTTTAAATAAACCAACTCGCTGAGACCAGACTCTATCTATTACTTATTACTCATGTATTGACTGTATAGCAAATGTTTATAAATGACAAATCTAATGTTTAATTACACCGTACGACTTCCATTGTAGTTTAATACCTACCATGATATTTTTGTGGAAGGCCGGGACTCTGGCCAAGACCAGCGACCACTGTGCCCTGGTGGACATTAGCGTTCTGTACGTCCTGCGGTTCAGCGTGCTGGGTAATCCCGCATCTCTGTATGGCGACCTCTACTTCTTCATCTGTTAGGCCTGAAATTAAGCGTTCAATTGTACTGCAGTGGCAAATAAAAAAAAAAAGTTACTGGACAATAGTTGGAAATGGATTATTTTTGAAGAAACTAAAACATATGTCCACGGGACATGAATGCCCCACTTAAGTAGTATCAGACACATACAAAGCTTCTATGACATGTATATGAATGTCAAGGTCATTCTCATTCACCTTCATTTATTAGGAAAATGATGCTGTTATGTACAAGTTGGTCAAGGTCATTCATATTTACCTACTTTTTTGTAGGTGCCATGTAGATATATGTGTGTATGAATTTTAAAAGAAGTATGGCGTTTGGTATTTGAGTAATCAGGGCTTTTTTTTGGCTGTTTTAATAGCCATTATTGGGTCATATTCCAAATGACAAAACAGATCTCTTTTTCCCAATTTTGAGAAGAAAACTCCCAATTGAAAGAAGAAAAAGAAAGAACACTGAAAAGTAGCAAAAATGTGACAAATATTGATTATGAAATGCCTCTGTTGATCTTGTTGTACTGTAAACAGTATGAACGATACAATTATGAAATAAATGTTTGACTGTTTTAATTTGTTTCAAAATTTTATAAAAAATCGCGCTAAAATCCCCCAAAAAAGCACTGTTAATAGACATAATATGAGTCCATTTAATGTAAAAACTTTAGTGTAAATTAAGGAAGTGCAAGAAGTAGGTCAAGGTCATTTATATATAGATATCAATTTTTTTTTTTTAAATTTCAGTCACCAATGGTGACCCATTTATTCTCCCTGTAATTTGGCATGTTGTGGGTCGGGGAGGACCATCCTACTGCACGACTTACAAACACATCTATAATATTATACAATACATTAAGTAATATACGTAATAGAAATCTATTATTGGAATTCAATATGAGAATTAATTCAGTGACCCATTTATTCTCCCTGTAATTTGGCATGTTGTGGGTCGGGGAGGACCATCCTACTGCACGACTTACAAACACATCTATAATATTATACAATACATTAAGTAATATACGTAATAGAAATCTATTATTTGAATTCAGTATGAGAATTAATTCTGTATAAATGGGTGTCTTTTAAAGATTTAGCTTGTTTGTGTTGTGTCTTATCTCTATTTGTAAAATAAAAAGTCACAGTTTAAAAGAGTCCTGTTTTTAGGGGAAAAGATAAAAAACAAATAATTATAATCAAAAAGTAGAAAAAAAGTTGTGTCATTTATGTTCTCTCCCCATGGTCATCTTTCACATCTCTCATTGTTAACAATATAGATATATAGATATATAGATATATAGATATATAATACAGAATATCAGACAGTTATGTCCAGAATATTACAGACAACACAAAATAGGACGATGAAGTCTGATATTTACAGAATCAAAGATAATTAAAACGGTTCTTATATTTGCTCCATTTTTTTACAAATGGTTTGAGTACATTGTTTGTTGTTGCTATACATTCCAAAATTCTGATCGATTTTCTTATCCTGTTTTTAAAGGCCTCTATAGACAGTTAACTTTGTAAATGTTTGGCTGAGAAAATATAATATTTCATTTCAAGTAGTATGTTCAAGTCGGCTGGTGTTAATGTGTTACTAATATTACCGTAAATATCAATCTTCTGTGAAATGTAAATACCGTATATGTTATTGCTGGACAACCAAGTTTTTAACTTATTAAGAATCGATAGTGTTTCGGGACAATACCAAAGCATATATGCGTTAATGTTTCTTCTTCTTGACAATACTTGCACATTAGTCTATCAATGATGTCTATTTTATGAAGAAATTGTCTGGTTGGAAGAATTCTATGATTTAACTGTACTTGAAACCATTGCAGTGTTGTATTTGCTGAGGATTTAAAGGGGGATATGTATATATCATTCCATGTTTCTTCCTCTATGTTATAAAGTCCATCCCATTTGGATTCTGAAGTTGGTTTGCTGGGGTTTTAGTCTCTATCATCCAGACACACTCAAGCTGACTGCGAGCGCGTGTGTGTGTGTAATTCTAAGGTTTATAGTCCGTCCGCCAACGAACACGTCAGGGTATACCTGACGCGATGGGCACAATAGAGTCTGGAGTTTGTGACTGCGAGCGCCTGGACTCACTGTTCTTTAAAAATTTTGACCGATAGACGGCGCCAACCGTCAAAACTGACTGCCACGTGACGTCATTTTGATTGCAACATCAAAGTGCACGTTCCAGTGAGATGTGTGTATATACAATAAAATTCGTTTTATTGTAGTTTCTCTAGAAACATAATATAATCTTACAAAATGATGTTTAAAATTTAATTTTTAGCATTAATCGTGATCCGCTGACTATGTTTGAAGTATTTTATTGCACAACATTGCGCGTAACGTCACGTATTTTTACATTTTTGACGCCGTCATGACGTAGGGGGTGATTCCCACGGATTTCCATAACAAACTGAAGTTGACCAATGAGGCCGGTCATTTTTTTTTGTCCACACCTCGTTTTGATGCCAAAATTTTTAAAGAAGCTTTACTCCAGACCATCGTTTGGACTTCTTTTAGAGAAGTCTTGCGAGATGTCTGGATGATCGAGACTACTTGGGTTTTGGTTAATAATATTATAAAGGTCCCTTGATCCATGTTTGTTCTTAATAAGTTCTTAATAAATGTAATGATATGAAAAGTAAGAATTGAGTGAGTTTTGTATTTTTTCCATTTGTTTTGTGGAGATATTTCTAATGTAAGCTTTAATTGCCGTAATAACTCCATTGTATGGCAGAAAATATGCATTTACATTATACAAGTTATTAAATACCTCAACAGAATAAAAGTTTCTATTCCCATCTATTAAATCATTAAGTTGATGAATACCTTTTGAGTACAAGATTTGTAAAATATTACATATTGCCAGGGCTCTTTTCCTAAGAATTGTGAAGACTCCCTAGCCTGGTCATTTTGTGAAAAAAAAGCGTGATAACTGTCTGATTTGTGAAAAAAATATTGAAGGATTAATTGTTAAAAGCAATATTACTCAATACATGCATGTATACATTGTTTCTGTGGGAGGAGGACACTATAAAACAAATGTACAATTATTCAGCATAATATGGTACATTTTAGATAAACTGTCTACCGTAATGTAAATGTTTCCAAAACAAAACAATATTGAGAATGTTAGTTGGGGAAATGTTGTTTACTAAAAAAAAACAATTTTGAATTGTGAAGTAGCCGAATTTTGGCCCCTAAAAACAGACGGAAAAAAAGCCCTGATTGCTGTCATGTAGATGTAAACAAGTGTGAAGTTTGAAAGCCCTATATGGCTTCTGGTGGCTGAGAAATGGACTAAATGAAAGACTGCAATGCTAAAAGTTTTTTCGTACAGACAGAGGGACGGACAAGGGTAAAACTTTATGCTTCCTCCACTTTCGTACAGACAGAGGGACGGACAAGGGTAAAACTTTATGCTTCCTCCACTTTCGTACAGACAGAGGGACGGACAAGGGTAAAACTTTATGCTTCCTCCACTTTCCTACAGACAGAGGGACGGACAAGGGTAAAACTTTAAGCTTCCTCCACTTTCGTACAGACAGAGGGACGGACAAGGGTAAAACTTTATGCTTCCTCCACTTTCCTACAGACAGAGGGACGGACAAGGGTAAAACTTTATGCTTCCTCCACTTTCCTACAGACAGAGGGACGGACAAGGGTAAAACTTTATGCTTCCTCCACTTTCGTACAGACAGAGGGACGGACAAGGGTAAAACTTTACGCTTCCTCCACTTTCGTACAGACAGAGGGACTGACAAGGGTAAAACTTTACGCTTCCTCCACTTTCGTACAGACAGAGGGACGGACAAGGGTAAAACTTTACGCTTCCTCCACTTTCGTACAGACAGAGGGACGGACAAGGGTAAAACTTTACGCTTCCTCCACTTTCGTACAGACAGAGGGACGGACAAGCGCTTCCTCCACTTTCGTACAGACAGAGGGACGGACAAGGGTAAAACTTTACGCTTCCTCCACTTTCGTACAGACAGAGGGACGGACAAGGGTAAAACTTTACGCTTCCTCCACTTTCGTACAGACAGAGGGACGGTCAAGGGTAAAACTTTATGCTTCCTCCACTTTCGTACAGACAGAGGGACGGACAAGGGTAAAACTTTATGCTTCCTCCACTTTCGTACAGACAGAGGGACGGACAAGGGTAAAACTTTATGCTTCCTCCACTTTCCTACAGACAGAGGGACGGACAAGGGTAAAACTTTATGCTTCCTCCACTTTCGTAAGAAAAAATACAAGAAAATATAACAAGTGTGAAAATCACAAAATATATATATGTTTTGTTTTTTTTCATGTTAACATATTTTAATAAAACATAAGCAACAGATTCTTCCCTTGTCATTATTTTGTAGAAATGCCCTCTTCACTTATCATTCAGTTGTAGAAATGGCTTTTTCACCTACCTTTCCTATGTAAAAATGCCTTTTCAAGTCACCTGACTATTATTTGTAGAAATGCCAATTTTTCTTACTTTTCCTTTGCAGTAATGCTCTTTTCACTTCCAGTATGTTTCTTTTGTAGAAATGCCTCTTTTATGCTTTCAACACATTTACTTTGTAAAAAAAGCCCTTTCTACTTACATTTCCTTTTCATTTGTAGAAATGCCATTTTTTCACTTACATTTGACTTATCCTTCCTTTTCAGAAATGCCCATTTGACTTACCTTTCCTTTGTAGAAGAAAGGCCCATTTGAGGCTTTTTATAGAAATTCTTTAACATAATGTTTTTTTATTATATTCAGTATATTTTTCTTTCATTTATTAAAGGTTTTTACTGTCTTTGGTAAAATAAAATTCACCTACCTACCTACCCACATATAAAATCCTGGGTCGGGAAATAGCAAACAAATATATGTTTAAGGATGGCCTGACTCACCTTTCCTTTGTAGAAATGCCCTTTTCTGACTAAGGGGACTCTGTGTGACTTTGGGGTTCTGAAGAAACTTCACCGCTGTACCGACCTGATGGAAATATTAATGCCATGCAGAGATAATGACAATAAAAAGTATTACATGTAGTTGCTCGAGTGACATATAGTCATGTCCATAAAATAAAACATCTATGATTTAAAAAAAACTCTTCAGAACTGGAAATAAATGTGTTTATTTTACCATGAAGCAAATTTTGTGAACTTTGAGGACGTATTCCATTCTTATTCTACATGCAACTCATCAAATTACTGAGCATTTTCAGTATCTTGTCAACTTATTCGCCTTCTTTAGGCATTTGGATTACTCTGTGTCACATACAGTAGTGTACCTCATGATGTATAAAACACACCAAAGCGCTAGTAAAGCAAAGCACATTCAAGGGAGAGAACATGTTAAATATGTATGCAGATGAAAGGACGACCATAATATAATGAAACCTTTTCATGTTATTGTTTTAGAGATTCAAGCTTTGACTAAATGAAATGTTGTTGAGCCAGTTAGTAATTTAACTTGTTTAAATTCAGACCGATCTATAAATTATAATTTATATTTTGCAGCCATTTAACATACTGTGTGAAATGCAGACGCCTCATGATACAGTTTGGGTTTCATGATACATGTGCACCAGTTATTTTATTAAAGGTGATACATTAGGCTTTTTGTGATGGTCTACATTAAAACTGACAAGAAATGATAGGGCCTAAAAAAAAAACTTGTGTGTTTCTGGTTTCACCCTGTCAAAAAGTTAGGGTAGGTAGGTAGGAAAATGTTTTTTTTTTAGATATTTTTTTTATATATATTGTTCGCATATATTATGCTATTTTTGTACTAAGGCAACTTTTTGATACCCTTTGCAATCCAGATTAGATGCTTAACAACTCTGGCTAATAAAATTATCATTTGAATAAAAAAAACAAAAAACATTTTTTTTTTTTTTTTTTTTTTTTTCGCTAAAAATATTTAGGGTCGGCGGTGATAAAGTAGGGTCGGTCGGGAAACCGGAAACACACATTTTTTTTTATTAGGCCTAGTTTGTATACTAAACATGCTAAAGGGCTCAAACATAATGAATGAGCCTTCAAATGACTGCTTATTTACAAGAAAAATTCATTCTGCAAGATGATTCATGCTATCCTAGGTTATGCACTAGGGTTACTTGAAGCACTCGATTCCTTTCAAAATATTATGATGGGGCGTCCGTGGCCGAGTGGTTAATGTCTCTGACTTGAAATCACTTGCCCCTCACCGCTGTAGGTTCGATCCCTCAGGGGCCTAGGAATCTTTATGTGAGGAAGCTATCCAGCTGGCTTACGGAACGTCGGTGGTTCTACCCAGGTGCCCGCCCGTGCACGAAAATTGCCCGGAGGGGCACCTGGGGTCTTCCTCCACCAATGGAAGCTGGAAAGTCGCCATATGACCTTAGCTGTTGGTGCGACTATAAAATCCAATTCAATTCAATTCAAAATATTATGGTGAATGCAAACCTGAACTACACCTAAATTAAATATTCCTTGATATGGCATTTTTACCATTAATTGGAACATTTTTAAACGTTCAGAAATTTTAGAAAAAATCTGAAGAACTCCCTTACTTGTCTAACATCATTAACTCACCAAATCTTCCCTTATACCATCAGCAGGTGCAAGAACATCTTTTGGGATCTCTGCCTGTAAAATAAACATGCTTAGATAGAAGAAATGATTACTATATTCTTGGTAGCTCTTTAGAAGAGTATCAGTTTTGTATCTGTGAAACTAGACTCTCAGACACAGTGATTGGAGGCACCCGCCATTAATTCCTTTAAAAGTAGGCTAAATAAACATAATACTGTCTATACTGTTTATACTGTAGTCGAAGCTGGTGTAAACCAATAGGTTTCTTAGGCCTGTTTAGAATTAAAACAAATTCCCAGTCTGGTTATGATTTTTTTTTTATAAGTGAATTACTTCAAGTTCCTTATTGGTTTTTCGGTATGAATTTATTAAGATGATTTGCCCCCAAAAAAACAATAAGGAACTTGAAGTAATTCACTTATGAAAAAAAAATCATAACCAGACTGGGAATTTTTTTAAATTCTAAACGGGCCTAAGAAACCTATTGGTTTACACCAGCTTTGCACATTATAAAATCCGCGATGGGATTTCTATGCATCCTGTGGATGCACATATTTTTTATTTGTGAGTCCCTAGCAAATATTATGCTTCCTAGACACAGGACGCGCAGGTAACATAATCTCTAAAGCAGGTATTATTTATGAATATCGACTGCTACACGTTTTCGACCATTATGAGCAGCCCCGTTTCCATAGAAGGTTTACAGTCATGAATCACTGATTAATACATAGTTCAGTGAGATCTTTAACATGTACACTAGGGTAACAGGCTATAATCTGCTCTCCCTGCACACCGACTCACTGACTGGCTTTTCATCCCCAAAGAAGGATGGCTGTGGACTGTCCTCTACAGACAACTCACTAATCCGAACATTCTCTGACTTTACCAGCCCTTTTTACGATTTTTGATATTTCATCTGGCTGTGGCCGTGGTAAAGCCGAAAAAAAATAAATTAAAAAGGATTTTAGGGTCAGAGAAGGCTCGGATTGACACTCTCATCACTGCATATTATATAGCCTCAGTCTTGTGATATTTGCTGAGATTGGCTGTACATGCTGAGACGTAATTTACAAGGTTAAAATTTAGGTCGACTGAAATTGAACGCAATCACAAATTATATGCAGTTTTCTGTGCATAACATCTTAAAGACGTAAGTTTAAAACTCTGACAACCCAATATATTGAATTATTTATACATGTTAAACGGAAATATTTAATTTTTGAGTAAACATAATGAATTATTACGTAGAAAACAGTACATTTCCAAACAAATACTCAACCTTTGCTTCTGTGTCCGCCATCTTTGGGAAATCCCGTAAAAAATATCGCGGTAAATTTGATTGGTTAAATTTTATACTAATTGACCAATAAGAATATATTTTTCAAACGCCTATTACAACGTTGTAACGAGATATTCAATTGATCGATATCATTTTAACTGTCCAATAAAATTCATTGATACATATTTCTCATCGTTTCATGTGTATTTTTTTGTTTACAAGATATACAGGTACGTCAATTGAACAGCCTGATTCCATTTTTCATAATTGAAACATCTTAGTCATTGTATAAACTTAAAATGTTTGAATTTAAGTGAAATACCTTCGAATGCCAACTTCGCTTTGTCCGTACTTTAGTAATGTCATGTGTTTTCGTGGTGAAAATATACAAACTCAGTACATTAAAAAAATATTTTTTTTTATCATGTATGCAGTACTGTCAGCTAATAAACTATGTAGGTCTTATTTCTGCTGCAACAGACTCAAAGGTAGTAATGTGTTTGTTTTGTGTACAGAAGTAATTTTGTCAAATGTTTCCTACTTTCACTTTTAGCCATACCAGGCCTGGAACATTCACTTTTAGCCATACCAGGCCTGGAACATGTATCGGATATAGGGAAAGCTTTCTTCTTTCCTACCATTCATTTCTATTCTCTGATATGGCTGCTGCACTCAGATGTCTTCCTAACTCATGTAGGATAATTCTGTTCAATTTCAACGGGTAAAAAATTAGCAACAAATCACATGAGCCGGACCTCTATTCATAATTTTGATAGAGCATCATCAAAAAAACTGACCAATCAGTGACCAGATATAAGAGATAACTAATACATTCTGGTAGGTGATAAACTCAGTCTTTATCCTTGATGTTCAACCAAGTTTTCTGTTAAAATTAAGGTATCTACAGTGTGATTCTTTTAAAACCCTGCCTATTTCATGCACATTCATGCAAAACGATTCAATATATGTATATTTTAAAATCAAAATCTTGAAAATTATCATCTTTTTACTCTGCCAAAGATTTTTGTTTTACTATAGAACCTAAGGATAAAAACCGAGTAATACAAATGTTATCACCTACTGAAAATAAAATAAAATCTCAACATCTCTGTAATGCAAAATTATGGAATTCACCAAACTTCTTAAGACTTGAGCTCAAGTACTCAAATTTCGTTATAAAATATTCCCATGATCTTTAAAGATAAACAATCGTATGAAGTTTGCTATTTATTAGTATTTATTATATTTACTGATTAGGGTCCAGTTTCCGTCCAAGCCCAGTTTCCGTCATTCTCATTTAAAAACTATTTTTACACTGCAAAGTACTTACGCAGATGTTGACCATGTTGACAGATGTTTAGTACTGAAGATTGAAACAGAAGAAACAACCAAAAAGTAAATAAGTGGTACAAAAACTAAAGGGATTTCTAAAAAAAAAAAGTGTTTATTTCCTTATATGGCGTTGTGCGCCAGGGCCATTTGAGGCTAACATTCTATAATTTTGGGGAATGGTGCCGGGGATTTTTAAAGGGATTTTTGGAATGTTTTTCTTAAAAATGGGAATTTTTTATATATATATAGTATCATGATAGCACCAGTTATTTGCATTTTTCATGGGTCAGAATCATACGGTCACAATAAACTGAGATGTGAATATTTGCTTTATAACAAATGAGACAAAAGTCAAAATGTAATCGTCAGATAAATTTAACTTATTAAAGTGTGTCACTACTAGGGATACAATGATATCTTGGTGCAAAAATTGTCTCCTGTATTTTAGATTCTTTTCAAATTTCAAAGGCTTGAAGATATTATATCATTTAAGTAAACATTTATGCAGCAGTGAAATAATTTGGTGCATTTTTCCACGCAAAATGTAGCACTAAGTGTAACGTAACGTATCTCAAAACAAGAGCTTTTATATCTCTTTTCGAGGCCTTGTCTATTTATTGGGCTGCTAAATTGAAAAAACGTGTAAGAGGTGTATAGCACTAGTCTTGTTTGTACAAGTTCTTCTTATGATAGACTATTAGTTATCTAAGAAATTGACTGACTATAAACTTTGTTAAAATAGGTTGCAGGTATGTGACGTCATGCACGTGACATATTATCAATCTATACTAAATGCATGTGTGAAGTTTTATTTGAATTTGGTCAATGCAGTTCCTGAGATATGGTATGAGCTTATCGAAAAAGGTTAAGTAACAGTAACGCCTATGCTGGGGCGAGTAGAATAGCTTGCCTTTGATGCAAAAGGACGAGCTAAAAAAATATTCTTTACTGATAATGTAGTGTGTTTTTGGAACGTTAAATTCATACTGTCACAATAAACTGAGATGTGAATATTTGCTTTATAACAAATGAGACAAAAGTCAAAATGTAATCATCAAATAACTAGGAATACAATGATATATGGGTGCAAAATAACCAATTTTCCTTTAAAAAAAAAATTAAATGCTTATTTCACAGCTCGGTTGCGTTTTTTTGCTTTATCTCCAACTGAAGAGAAAACTTGTTACAAAATACAATTAACATTTTGGAAAAGCCCCATTTTGCTGTGATGGACTGTAATGTTGACATTAATTAGTGATATCGTAAATAATTTTTTTCAGGATCACATCAAACATTTGAATCAAAGCAAATACATCATCGAAGACAAAGATGGCCACAAATCCGAGACCATACAAAGTTTGGAATTTTGATCGAACAAAAAAGAAATCCGTCACTGCTGCTACTTTGGAAGAGTTTGTAAATAAAGGTACCTGTTTGACCTACAGTCATACATACCCCCATTAGAACGACCAAACATTAAAAGGCCTGGAGGTGATCTGGACGCATTATGGGTGTCATTCCAAATTTGAATAAAATCATCATAATATGTTTCAAATTCATATTCAGCCGTGTATACACACTAATCTCGGACCCATTATCCTATTATTTTAATTAATGTTAATGAACTAGTTAGGTCTGGAAAACTAGACGACTCAGTATTAATAGGCCATTAAGTATACATATTGTTCATACAGTTTCTGTAATTTTTTCCCTTAGTATAAATCGGTAAATTTTCATGTTTATAAATATTCCATATATGGTCATTTAAAACTGTGATGTCATAGCTCTCAAAATGACGATTTTCATATCCGTTTCAACAGAAACTTAAATTGATCATTTCTTTGTTTATCATCCGATTTTGATAATTATTTCACCCCTATTCAAGTTTTTCAAAACTACCAATAATAAAAATGGTTCGGCTGGGTCGCTTTATTCCCTTAAATGTTTATGAGATTTAGCAACAAACCGCAGCCAAGTCGTCGATCTTTCCAGACTTTCATTAAGCATTTTTAACAATTAACCTGAAGGTAAAATGCAGCTTTATTTAATGCATATATCGTATGAAATTGAAACACAGTATGAAAGTTTTCATTTGGATTGGCATCCATCTTAGTTCTTCTTTTGCTATCAAATATTACTTGTAATACTTCCATATTATGATGATATTATATGTTAATAGCTAATATGCTTATGGTGTAGTCACACATGGGATTGGCCATCAGATATTTTTCGCGATTCAAGATCGATAATATTAACAAATATAAATTATTTTTTATATGCCTTTCATTACCACAGACTAATTTGTATCAATACTCATATTTTTATTTATACACAATGTATCACTGAAAGATTTCGGACGATTAATTAGTTATGGTCAGTAAACAATTTATGGCTAGTGTGCCTTTAATTTTCATAATCTGCATGTATGTGGTTTGATACCATGTGATTGGTGAGTGGAACATGTGTTAGGTTGTGGTGTTTTTATAAATATTTTCTCTATTCAGCAAAAGAGAAATTAGAGATAGCGAGCACAGAGACAGTTACCGTGGTGTTTGAGTCTGATGGCACGGAGGTCGATGATGACGATTACTTCCAGTTTCTACCGTTCAACACCACGCTGATGATCCTCAGGAATGGCGACAAGTGGGGTACTCATGATGAAAGTGAGTAGCATTGCAGTTGCGTTTGGCTTTGAATCCCCCATCCACCCCACACCACTACCACCCAAACTCCTACTCCAAATAAAAAAATGAGGGGTTACAAAAAATGTTCAATGAAAATTAAAGGACCATTTGAAGTATACTTTATTTTATTAAATTGAGTGGCAAAAAATAAAATGAAGGGTTAAAAAAATTAAATTGTATTCTATTGTCATAATTATGTACAAGTTTAACTTTAAGCTATCTTGCAGCTTTTAAGATATTAACCTTTTGAAATTGTCATTTTGAATTCTTTGTCTTGTAGTCAAGTTATATAATCCAGCGTTAAACATCTCAATTTGTAACAACAGTGCAGGGGAAAGATGAGCCAGATGCTGTGATTGGTGATGGACAGGAAGTCTCTGAGCGCATGAAACTTCTCACCTCAGGTCTGAAAAGGGACATAACTAGACTAATCACTTTCTCGAATGAGGATTTACAGGTATTGTTCAATTTAAATCAGGTATAGTACTTGCCCAGGGTTTAAACCGACATCTTATACAAGCCATATTGATTAAATGGATAATTGTGTAATTAAACAAGAGGTCAAGACCTTGAAGCTCTACTGATAGGTTTTGGTAGCTAGATCAGCATTCCTGTGAAGTTTCATGAAAATCTTTCAAGTAGTTTCAGAGTAGTCGTTACAAATTTTTATAGATAACTCTATGCAAACAAAGATGGCCGCTGGCAACCATGTTTAATGTTGAATCAAAATAATTTTCAACAAGGACCAACATCATGTCATGCTGATCATTTTAGAAAAGTCCCATATCAATATCACTTATAGTTTTCAAGAAGTAAGTCGCTACAAATTTTTTTTTTAAATCTATTTTTAGCCATGGTGGCCATCTTGAATTTTTTGACAACCTGAAATTTTGCTAGGATCAACTAGACATCAAGAGCAAAATTTCTGTTAAGTTTCATGAACATCTTTCAAGTAGTTTCAGAGGAGTAGTCGCTACAAGTTTTTACTAAGTAACTCTATGTAAACAAAGATGGCCACTGGCAGCCATGTTTAATGACGAATCAAAACGATTTTTGACAAGGACCAACATCATGTCATGCTGATTATTTTAGAAAAAGTCCCATATGAATATCACTTATAGTTTTCAAGAGGTAGTCGCTACAAACTTGTTTTTTAAAAAACTATTTTTAGCCGTGGCGGCTATCTTGGATTTTACATCAATGTAAATTTTTGAAAGGATCAACTAGACATTATGGACAACATTCCTGTAAAGTTTCTTGAAAATCCATCCAGAAATTTCAGAGGAGTAGTCACCGCAAAAAAATTCACAGAGAGACAAGACGGACACCACACCACGGCATAAGCTCTGCTGATCTTTGATCTTTCAGTCGAACACAACAGTGTTTACTTGTAGCTCATTTCTCAACTTTATAGTGCTGCCACACTGGAGAACCACGCCAGACATGACCCAGTCACATTATACCATCACCGGGGCAACCAGTCCTAGCACTACCCTTTATGTGCTGAACCTCAAGCAAGGGACTACTAGTTAAACTTTTTTATGAAGTCTTTGGAATGAAGTGGCTTGGGATTGAATCTGCGACCTCCCGCATGCAAGTAGGATGCTGTACATTAGACCGCGCCACGATGCGGCATTTGCTGGGAACCATTCATACTGACAAACATTGAAAACAAAAGATAATTTGTTATTGCTTAACCTGCCTTGTAATAAAAGGCAAACTAAACATGAATTTATAAGTGTAAAACCCGTTCATTGTGGCAGAAATTAAATAAAATACAGAGGTTATACAGAGAGTTCCCAGAGATATGGTTCAGAGGAATCCAGAATACATTCACATCATCTCGTACATTGCTTCGCAGCATAACTTGAATGTGTATATATCGGAGGTCACCGTATTGGTTACGTCATCTAGCCTCAGATTCCCACCAAAACGAATTTGCACTAAAATCAGTTATCTTCAAAGTTTTGCAATGCCATTTAGCCGATTGCTCCATCTATAGTTATTTACATGAAAGCAATGACAAAACCTTCATCTGTATTGTAAAAAACAAACTTGCAACGCAAATCATACATCGACACGTGTGGCTGATGGACATACTGTTTATATTGCAAGCTAAGCAAAGATGTACTATTTTCTGTGCCGTTGCCTTCCAGCTAACAAAATGTCAATATTTTGAACAAAGGAAGGGTCGATATACACATGAGGCGTGATACTGAAGACTGACGGGATTGGCCGCGTTTTCACAAATGTCGAGGATCATTTACGGTGAATTATCTTGTTTATCACAAACCGTGATATATTACAAGATAATTCAGGGTAAACAATGTTCTATTTCTATTTTAATACACCTAAAATGTGAAAATAACGCACACATCTGAAATCTTTCTCATTGCTTCGCTTACTCTCAAACGTTACAGTGGTATCTTTCGCATTGCCTTGCTTATTCTAACGTTGCCAACGTTAGTGATATATCTTTGAATATAACAAGATATTTCAAACTAGGTATATAGTGCGAGTGTATTCGAATATCGAATAGATACTGCAGGTACGGTAGGTCTGGTTCTCTGGTTCTTCACATGTCAGAAGGATATACTGTAGTATGTAGGACCGCCGTTAATATTCAGTTCCGATAGAATGAATGAATGGCGTTTTACGGCACGTCAACACATTGTGTGCGAAAACTGAGGAAAATGAGGTTTTATATATAAAAAACAAATAACACAAACATCCACTTTACTAGTGCCAACAAATGAGGACCCCCAGTCTGGCAATGTTTCTGTACAATACAGTTAACCTACACATAGATTTTGCACCTTCAATTTGTATCTATTTTCTTATTACAGGAAATGGCAGAAATGAGTGCCCCAAGTTTGGCAATGTTGCTAGGCGATACAGAAACTTACGCAACGGTCCTGCAAGAGGCATGTCAGAGACATCTGGATGAGCGAATGCAAACCTCGGATGCGTTGAATCTACTAAAACTTTACCACAATGCTCGCGAACACAGTGATGAAAAGGACGATCCAAAAAGAATGAAATTTGCACAAATTTAGTCGAGGATTTAGTATTCATAAGTCACTTAGATCTCTTTGCATATTCATATATATTTTATTTATCTTTTAATTTCATATATCATTGCCTTTGAGGCCAAACACGTCCTTAAACATGCAAACACAATCTGTGTTTGTGGAACAGGACATTATTTTTGTGTAACTCATTTCGTACGATCTCCTGTTGAAAAGCATTCAGATAAAACGAACACACATCATACATTTTCTTGCATTGAAACAATGCAAAATCCATCTAAAGGCATGTAATTGTGTCCGACCTGGACATACTTTTTCAAAACCATTGATTGTGGTTAGGTTTTTGCTTATTTTTCATTACCTACGCTTCTAATTCATTGATGGAACAAAATATTTCATATTTTTCTAATCAAGGACCCATTGGAACATAGTCATTATTTTCATACTGCTGAGAAAATTCTTGAGTTTTGATTGTTCAATGCACCTAAGACTAGAACCCATGTCCCCTATCAGGAATCCAAATAACTAATGCTATTAACATAATTTACATATATATAAATTCATTGATTGCCCCACACTAGGCCATTCAAACTTATTGAACACCTGTTCTTGTGAGAATGTATTTAACTTGCACACACAAAATCCAAAACGCTTTTGCTTATTACACGAAGTCATGAACAATGCCATTTCAAATCCATTGCCATGTTTTTACTTATTAAAGATGAATGGCCACCCTTTCTGTAGTATTATCAATTAACAAATTTAACTCTTAAACATCATATGAACATTTCTGGAGTCCCAGAGAGAAACATATATTGAAAACCGCTAAATTGTATGTAAAATAAGTATTATTTGCATGACGTAGGTACTACTTTTACCACTGCGACATGAGGTAAATCTGAATTGTATAGTTGCATAACTTTTGCCAGATAATTGATAAATACATTTAACTCTGGATTAATTTACCTGTTCAAAGTTTTTTACGTCTTCAAATAAGATTGCTTTTCGCAGATATTGCAATGTGTGAATTGTAAATATCTATTGTGTATTGATTTCGAGTTAAATAAACATTAACATGTTCATGACACAAACATGGCCGGAGAACTTTAAAACAACATGTGTTATTTATACATACATTTAGTAAGTTTATGGTGTCTTGCATTCCATCTGTTGTTAGGCCTTCCCATTAGCCATACTTGTATAACCGGGTCTCGGGTGCAATATTTAAACACACAAAACTTCCCAGGTTTAAACTATTTATTCGTCCAGGTTCGCAATATACGAATTAAACCATTATTTTTGAGCCTAAAACATATAAGAACAACAACGGTAAAACTAAGTGACAATCTATCAGGTAAGCTAAACAGCTCAATTCAGCAAATGCAACATTTCACGTACATGTATTCTATAAAAACACTTAAAACAGTCTTACCAGAATCGCTTCCATAATATGAGTTTCTCAATAAATATGCTCAAAGATAAGAGCTTATGTAATATGGCAAAGCCTATCTAGAAACTATAAAACTATAGCTAAGTTTGGTCTCGCGACCTTACTCTCAGAAAGCTAGATGTAGAATGCCTCGTAGGTAGAGATAGGAAGGCGGGAGTTAGTAATTTTAGCGCCAATAAGGGGTTATCGGGTGTCAACCCCGTGCATGCAGTGAGAACTTCTCATCCCTCGATAAACACGCTAAACCATTCACTCACACAATATCGACACAATAAACACAGAGACAACACAGTACGCAACATAGTACACCACGAAACCGTTAGTACGAGCGCTTGCCAGCTTAGCATATACATATAATTAAAACAATTGATATTATCATCAAAACACTTTATAAACATTTTGTTACACTTGTATATGGTTATCCCCATGTGGTTACCGGGCTGGAATACAACCACTGCAAATCCCACTGGATGCAGAGGGTTAAGACCCCACCTTCAGTGTCTTCATCATCACAACGCGTGTGGAAACATGGCTCCATTGTGTCTAGTATAATTTGCAGCAACACTGCAGGTTAGAGGGTTCTAGGCCCATTCTCCACATTTTATCATGAGGTAAATGGAGGACGAGTCTGGCATGTTCATTCCTGTTAGGCGCCATATAACCTTTCATGTGTTGGTGCGCCGTAAAAGCCAATTCATGTATGTTTTGTGTTAGTGTGGAAATTAGCAATTGTATATATACTTTGTTTCATTGTGAATATTCGAAATATGCTTATATATTTTGTATAACTGTGTATACATAATAGCTCACCTGAGCCATTGGCTCAGAAGTGATGTATCATTGAGATCATTCTTCGTCTGTCCGACATTATTTTTTGCTTTAACGACTTCCTCTCAGAAACTATAAATTTTGCGCAAACTGCACATGCATGATCAGTGGCTTTCAAGTTTGTTAAATATAATTAAATAAAACGACATCCAAGATGGCTACAATTACTGTAAAGGGTCGTAACCTTTAAAAAAAATAATTCAAGAACCACTAAAGAGATTTTGAGTTTTCTAATGATCGCCTACCCACAGAAATTCAAATGAAGTCCCCTTGGTTAAAAATTGTCAGGTTTGCCTCAGCTATGACCCTGGAATGAAATTTGTCCCAGCTGAGGTGTCGCAGTTTACATTAGAAAAACTTTTAAAAATCTTCTCTGAACTTAGCAGTCATGTCGTCAGTTGAGCGTCACCATTTAGGGATATTTTGCACTAGTGTTAAATCTGTGTTTTATAACTTTTCCAATAAAAAAACAAAACAATATTAATATGCTTTTTCATTTTTATTTTCCAATCATGTGATTCCAACATAGTCATAAAGTCATTTTTATCATTCATCAATGCTATTTGTTTTTTTCAAAAATAATAACTATAATATTATTAATATATAATACTATGGATATTATCAATATTTGCCATTTTATAGTATATTGTTAACACACTCAATTTATTTTTTAGCATGAAAACATGCTCCATCTCATCTCCCTCTGAGGTCACTGTACTAATACAACCTATTCTTGCATACTGGATAAGGAGATCTGCTTTTTACATGGGTGCTGGAAAACCTGATCTTACACATATGGGAAGATAAAAGTCGCACGCCGATATCAACAATGACAGTTGAGTGACGCCATTATGTAAATAAACATGCATAACTTTAGTAGTTGGAGACATCAATGTGCAGAATGTAAATGGTATGCAAGAAAAAGAATCAATCCTAGGTATGCGGTTCAGATAGGACAATACCAACACCCGGTATAACTGTTTAATCGGAGCCTCGGTTCGGATAAAACAAATATATACCTCGAGTTGGTCATGTTGGAATTCCCGATCTTCACCCATGAAAGATCCTTTTAAAGGGAGTACATCAGGATTGGTAGTTCTTTTAGAATTGTTCAAATACATTATTTCTGTATTAAAGTGAGAAAACTGAACTAAATGAGCTATAAGCAACCAAAGGAAATTACACCGAACATATAAAATAAAATACCTAAATATGGTATTTCCTAACTATGGTTACGCGCCAGGGATACCGTTAGCTATTTTAAACTTGGCTGTAAAAAAATCGCAACGTCTTGCAAAGCGAACGTCATTGTGTCAGTATCGCCGCGGTGATCACTCCATGGCCTAATAAGATTTGCTGTAATTTATAAAGGAAACTGTTAATGTTCTATCTATATCTCAGAGCCAGTTCACGATTTAATTTAGTCATTTCATAGCTTTTTAAATTTGTCTCAGAAGCCTGATGTACTTCCTTTAATATTACAGATAAAATCATACTGATTGTGGGTGTTGTCAATGTTTTATCACAAACTTGCTTCTAGTTATCATGGTTATCTTAAACATATTTTATTCATTGTATTAACAAGTTAAGCATATATACAATAACAACAAATAAAGGATTGGAATGGAAGCATACTGCTTATTAAGTTCCTTTCCTTACCATGTTTATATGTAACACTGTAATGGCAGACTTATTATACATTACTTAAGAAGAGAAAATAGAAACAAAATATGTTTTATACAATGGAAAATGTTATCAAGATTTAGAAGGAAAAGTATGCTAAGCTAAGAAAAACGCACACACAAAAATTAATATAATTTATATATAGAATAATACTACATGTAATAGTTATATATATAAAAAATGTGTAAGGGAAATCTAGGCAGCGACATTGGGTAGGGGCAAATCATCCGTATTAGCGGCATCAAACTTCTTCATTCACTGATGTTGATATGTTGTGTCAGTTTAAAATTGTTTACTTTTTAATATAAAGTTCTGCACATTTTCGAAGATCACTACTAATAATATTTCTTTTTTATTGTCTTTATTTATATAAATGCCTATTATCAGAAACATACATAAAATAGGAAAAATATAGCATTTTGTAAAAATTCAAACAAAATGAAAAAAATTAAGCATACTCGTTGGGGGCCACTTTCCGTCACTTATGTAAACATAAACTAATTTTTCAGACAAATCTATGTAACCTGACAATTTTTACTCTATTTTCTATTAGTTTACCTTTTCCTGGAAATTTGATACCAAAGAATTTTGTTTTATATAAATTATCGAAGAGGCACGTGATCTGTTTATAAATAGACTAAAACTGAGAAATCATTTTGTTTGCAAGCCCAGTTTCCATCATGTATTTTATCGAGTGATAGATTCAACTAGGTCAAGATACAGTAAACTTTTATGAATTAGAAACTTGTTTGCAAGTCTATTCAACAATTTCATTGTAAAAATGGTATGTTTGCATTGTTCTATCAGTCACCTCGATCGTTATAACAATGCGTCTTGAATCATCAATGTGAAAAAGAAATTACACTGTAAAGATGAGTAACTCTATGTAAATCAAACAGATACAGGTTGTACGAGTTGCTGCTCTTTGGTGAAACTATAATCACGGTCTATACTGAAGAATGATAAAATTATGACGTCATTACAGTGTTATTTTTTTAATAGTTTATTATGCTGCAGTATGCGCGCGCATCCCCAACGCCACATAAGGAAGTAAATACATTTTTCGGAGAAATCCCTTTCATTTTTGTACCGCTTATTTACTTTTTGTTTGTTTTTCCTGTTTCCAATCTTCAGTTATAAACGTCTGACAATAAGTGACATCGCGTAAGTAATTTGCAGTGTAAAAACGTTTTTTAAATGAGAATGACGGAAACTGGTCTTGGACGGAAACTGGCCTCTGACGAGTAATGGTAGTGTTCCAAAATATTAAATCTCAATATGCATGGTGACCTATAATTTTAATTGCATATATTGTCTTACTATATGTTCAAATAAGTGGCTAGGAAGTTTGAACAAATTATGTTATTAGGAACATAACAAAAAAGGTTCTATATAATTTCATACAAAACTTGGCCATTTAGCATAGGGATAGGGTTTCAAAAAAAAATTCTAAACAAGCATGGCAACCTAATATTTTTATTGCACATTTTGTTTTTATATATGTTCAACTATGTGCTTAGAAAGTTTAAACAAATTCTCTTATTGGGAACATACAAAAAAAAAAAGGAAATTGTATCATAGGTTAATTTGTGCATAAATTGTGGTAATGGTCTCAACAGATTTTGTAAAAAAATATAGGTTTTATATAAAGATGAGCTTTAAATGTTATTATAATTAAATGTTCTTTACTTTAATACAATTTTAGCAGAATTGTGACCAATGAATAAATGATTAGACTTCAAAAATGTTTTATTTAGCTATTTCATGGACTTGTTTTACTTTTTGGACAGATTTGACATGATGGTGGCATTACACATTATTTTTTAAAATTTAACAATTTTGGTGACCTACCATTATTTTTGCATTTTCTGTCTATATATATAACAGACTTACTGTACAAAAAGTTTAAAGAAAATCTCTTATGCAGAAAAAACTATAGAAAATGTCTTTTAAGCGGTCGCATTATTTGTAGGGCAAACACGTAACGTAATGAAAACAAGAAGATGACGTCATGATTTCTGTTGCAAATTGCCGCCGTATGCAAGGTGAATTGACAACATTAAAGTGAAACGATCACGTTGTAGGCGTGTTACGTGATAAATAGAATCTTACATTTGTGACAGTGATTATTGACTTGAATTAAGTTGGATAAAAAAAAAATAGAGCTTGTTTATTAAAATCAATAATAGACAGTCACTCATGTAAGATCTTAGACTTCTCCCATTTCTAGTAATGTGACATAGGTGTTTTCAAGTGTGAGACAACTTTGGTGACGTCACCTTATTCTAGCATAAAACCAAATAGTCATTGAAGTATGCCTGTACTATTTAATGCGCATAATGGGAGACAAATAATCCATTACGAGTTTATCCTGTGAGATACGTAAATCTCAACCTCGGGATCAGAATTGCAACCAGTAACTCGGCAGAGCCTTGTCCCTGGTTACAATTCTGACCCTCGGGTGAGATTTCCCTATCTCACATGGATACTCCTGATGGATTCTTATATTCACACGGTCGGGTTTAATTGGGATGACAATGGTAAGAGTGACCCTTCAGCCGTTTTGCCACTGACCATGTTGGTACCACTGTTGTCATCCACTGACCGTTCCATGGCAGTGCAAAGCCTCGTCCCTTGTTACAATTCGGACCCTTGGGTGTGATTTTCCAATCTCACACGGATAGCCATGATGGATTCTTGTAATCTCTTTTGGCGCTGCAGCAGACATTATGTCTAAATTGCGAAGTATAGTAACAGTCACATACAAATAATAGCATATATCAATTAGGACCAGACTCATAGCTGCCTACAGCTGCGTACGAAAATGTGACAAGAAAAAACAATACTGCCTTTCCAAGCAATTTTAATGATTTGTTTGTATTGCAATCAACCTTGCGTATGACGAAAAACTGAACAGATAAGCACCTAGTTAGGATTAATACTTGTCAACGAAAACCTGGTGTGTTGCTCTCTGGAGCATGTACATTGCCTACTGGGGCCTTGTTTTAAAACCACACACGACAATCTTGAAGTTTGTATCGACCATTAAAATTAGTGTCTTGATAAATAAATATAAAAGAATGTCAATGAGAATGACCTGTATTAAAATAATAAAATGTGACAAGACATATAAATAATACAGGTCATTCTCATTGACATTCTTTTATAGGAACATGTTGCTGTAGTGTGAATTGTGTTTTATAGGAACATGTTGCTGTAGTGTGAATTGTGTTTTATAGGAACATGTTGCTGTAGTGTGAATTGTGTTTTATAGGAACATGTTGCTGTAGTGTGAATTGTGTTTTATAGGAACATGTTGCTGTAGTGTGAATTGTGTTTTATAGGAACATGTTGCTGTAGTGTGAATTGTGTTTTATAGGAACATGTTGCTGTAGTGTGAATTGTGTTTAGTGCTGCGTGGCTGTTGTGTGAGAAATCGACTAAATTTACAAAGTATGAAAAATAGGTCATTAAAACTGACCTATTTATGATTCAAACTGTTATTTATGATTCCTATTTATGATTCAAACTGACCTATTTATGATTCGAACTGACCTATTTATGATTCAAACTATTTACGATTCAAACTGACCTATTTATGATTCAGACTGACCTATTTATGATTCAAACTGACCTATTTATTGTTTAAACTACTTCTGTTTTTTGTTTGAATGGTGCTGTATGTAATTTTTAACACATCTTAGGCTATACAATTATGATGGTCGATTTTTATGTGGTAGTGGCAGACCACTCCATTTTTCCTGGGTAGAACCAGTACAATACAGTATACCTCCCGCCATCTGTAAGAATCAACACTTACTCACTTGACAAGTCGAACTCACAACGGGATTCGAAACAACAGCGATGAGGCAAAACAAGTTTTAGACACAGTGAGACAACTATCCCGGGCGCGGATGTGCTAATCCACTTAATAAAAGATGCGAGAGTTTTAGATGGAGGTACTTGCTGTATGGCAGCTGTATGGCAGTGTGTGATAAATGGGTACTAGCTGTATGGCAGTGTGTGATAAATGGGTACTAGCTGTATGGCAGGGTGTGATAAATGGGTACTAGCTGTATGGCAGTGTGTGATAAATGGGTACTAGCTGTATGGCAGGGTTTGATAAATGGGTACTAGCTGTATGGCAGTGTGTGATAAATGGGTACTAGCTGTATGGCAGTGTGTGATAAATGTGATAAATGGGTACTAGCTGTATGGCAGTGTGTGATAAATGGGTACTAGCTGTATGGCAGGGTGTGATAAATGGGTACTAGCTGTATGGCAGGGTTTGATAAATGGGTACTAGCTGTATGGCAGTGTGTGATAAATGGGTACTAGCTGTATGGCAGTGTGTGATAAATGGGTACTAGCTGTATGGCAGTGTGTGATAAATGGGTACTAGCTGTATGGCAGGGTGTGATAAATGGGTACTAGCTGTATGGCAGGGTGTGATAAATGGGTACTAGCTGTATGGCAGTGTGTGATAAATGGGTACTAGCTGTATGGCAGTGTGTGATAAATGGGTACTAGCTGTATGGCAGTGTGTGATAAATGGGTACTAGCTGTATTGCAGTGTGTGATAAATGGGTACTAGCTGTATGGCAGTGTGTGATAAATGAGCAAGGTAAGCAAGCCAAGGTCTGAACTACTGCTGGTAGGAATGTGTTGCCATGTACATGCGTGTATGCAGTCTGAAAGCTGTATGGCATTTGGTATCTGAGTAATGGATTTACTAGTAATTAAACCTTGAATGTAAAACTTTTACGTAAATTAAAGAAATGTGAAAGTAGGTCAAGGTCATCTAGGCTTATAGTTTGGTGATTTCCATTTCTGTCTACGCGTTTTGATTAAAGTTTTTGTTTTTCCTCATTTCCCTCAAACAAAATGTCGGAATGCTTTGAAACTTGGCACACATGTTCACTATCATTACACAATGTTATATGATAACAACCATAACTCTGTCTTGTATTTTACCTGAATAATTCCCCATTTTAACTTGGATTTACTTAGATTTTTCAGTAAAATGTTGAATTCGCAATCCAGTGTTTGCACCACTGTCGGTACTACACTTGTGTTTTTTTTTTGGTATCTGAATAATAGACTTAACCAAAAACTTGAATGTAAAGCACAGTCTGCAGTTTTTAGCCTTTGTAGTCCGAACTGTAGTCCTTCGGACTATCATGCTAGGAAAATTGTATAGTCCGAAACGGAATTTCATAGTCCGAAACTAAAGAACCAACTAGTTGGAAAAGAAAAGAAAAATAACACAAGGACGAGCTAATATCAACAATTTATAAGTCCTAATGTACAGGCTTTCATACTCCTCCCCGGTGTAGTCCGACGTTTCATCTCGCGTAAAGCTCACAAAGACTTTTTATCTTATGGTCTGATCTGACTATGTATTTGTAGCAGTTTCATAGTCCGTACGAAAAAGTTATAGCCTCGGGCTCGGATTATGTGTTTATTTCGCAGACTGAAAGCATGAATGTTTGTACCGACAGGAGCCAAAAAAACAATGTAAAACTTAAATTCTTATGAACAGGATAGACAAACCAACTAGAGCAACACTATTTACAGACTCCGGTAACATTGGATAGCATAAAAACCCAACACAACTTGCAAGAACTGCAATAACTTTATTAATTTAAATCACGAATATTATGTGTTCATCGTCAAAAGCATGAAGTAATTTTAAGTTATAGGTGGTATTGCTTTCCTTTAAGGCGTAACAAGTACCGCTTTACAGTATTGATGATCAAGTATTCTCGTCCATTTCTAGAACAGTTGGGACGTTGACTGTTGTTTCTTGAATACTGGATAAGGTTATCAGCATTTTACATGGTTGATGGAAAGCTTGATCTAACATGGGAGAGATCAAAGTCGTGTGCCAATAACGTCAACAGTTGCATGCCGTCAATGTGTCAAAAATAAAATTGCAAAACAGTAGTCAGCTATGTCAATGCACAAAATGTCAAATATATGTAAGAAAATAATCATGTGGGTATCCGACTCAGATAGGGATTCCAATCCTAGGTATGACTGTTTTATACCCTGCCAAGGTTCCGATAAATACAAACCATGTGTTGGAATTCCCGATCGTCACCAGATACCCATGGAAGATTCTTATAATCTGCGAGTTATCATGATCTGCTGTCCTCGTCTATGTCCATATCTGCTACAGTTGTAGCATTTACTGTTGTATCTTTGGGTTTTGTCTTCCGTATTCTCTTCTTAGGCTCACCCTTTGATGCGTTCATCTGGTCGTGCAGGTTACCGATGTGTTGTAACTGAAGTTTTACATGAAGAGATTTTATTTTTGCAACAACAATTTAAATATTATCTTTAGCTTTATCAACATTTTAATATCGTTTGAGAACAATCTGAATGGTGTTTTACGTCATTTTCAACACATTTTAGGCCATATATGACGGTTGGTTTTTATGGTAAAAGCAGACCACCCATTTAAACAGTATTGTATACCTCCCGCCATCCATAAAAACCGACACTTTCTCACATGACAAACTGAGCTCCCAGTGGGATTCGAATCCGCAGTGCTGAGAGGCGAGATCATTTTAGACGCAGTGTCTTAACTATCCAAGCCCCAGCATTTGCGAACAAAAACGTGATTTATTACATGAAATGAATATACAACAATACCTTTAATGTGTATATTGTGTGGTGAGACTAAAAAGCATGTTTTTTACAGGAGAAAGAAAACAATAATTTTCCTAATTTTTGTACTGTTTCTGCTAATGATAACAAGAACTAGGTCTGAGGGTGTTTCGCCCACGGCGGCAAACCTCATATGAAATAGTTTATTAAATTTGTGCTTAAATGATGTCCACTAAAGACAACACTTCATATGACCAAGTATCAAACAAATAAAAGCGAGGTAATCATAAGAAGTTAAGTTACTGAGGTTAAGTGGTTTAACCAGGGTGTAGTTGTGGGAAAATAATGCAAAATATGACCTTGGTATTTTTTGTCGTTCAGAGATGTCAACCAGTGCCAACAATACATATGACCGAGTATCAAAGACATAAAGTCAGGCAATCATAAAGTGAACTGATGTTAAGTTACCTAACCAAGGTTAAGTTTTGGAAAAAATAACGAAAATATGACCTTGATCATGGTAATTTTGGCATAACGTGACGTCCCTTGACCCAACAAAGCATCTGACAAAGTTTCAGAAAAAATCGAGCAGCGGTTGTTGAGATATAGTTGATTTAAAATGTGTCTGCTGTTTTAATTGTTGTTTCATGTCAAAGCAGAAGTAAACTTGAGATCTTGTATTAAAGGATAATAATGTGTTGATATTTAACTGAGTTACACTACTTTATATAGACAATCTTTTTGCAGACACATTTGCAAATTATCAAATTAACACGAGAAAATACTTTCCAACTGGATAAGAGTCTGTTATCTCAGCCTAATTCGAATAATAAATCATTTATTCGATCGCAGACCAAAAACATTATTTCAAGCTAAAATTGTGTTAATGCCATTTTCGCTTGGCAATAGCGATACCCGTTCCTTGTTCATCTGTTTACCTTAAATTAAAATAAACGCGAATAAAATTTGGAATTTCTTTTTCAAACTGGGGAAAAAAAGAGAATGTTTTGTGTAATATTGGATGTTTACAATCAGGGAACAGATTATAATACATACTGAGTGTGACAACTAGGCATCTGTAGATAATTCAGTTTGGAATTTGTAACAGATTCAATAAACATCCCCAAACACCTAAGTTCCAAACCACTTAGATCTACACCGTCATCCTTAACATTACAATAACTAAAAACAAATTGTATTTGTTACTATGTATGTCCCTTGGTAAACACAAGAATTTCTGAGATGCAGGTAGTCTGGCTGATAAGGCCAAACAAAAAAAATACCGGTGTTTCCGGTGGCGTGACCGACCCTATTTTTAAGGAGCCCGACTCTAAACTTTTTATGAAAATAAAAAAATATATATATTATTTGTTCTGAACAATGATTTATCACAATATATCGAGGTAAACTGACATCACAGAGCAACTTTCAGCTGTATCATCAACTTGTATGGGGTTTATGAGATAAATACATGTAGAATCTCACAATATCTTGCTCAATAAAAAAAAAATAAAAAAAAAATTGCCTACCTACCGACCCTATTTTTTTAGCGCAGGAAACACGCCTATTTTAGTGTTTGGCCTAAGAACAAAAAAAAAACTTATTCATTATGAGTGAGTTCATGCTTTCCATATATTGTCAAACACAGAAAGCTTTTACTTACAAGTTTTGGACTTTTCCTCACGAGCATCTTCACATCATCTGCAGTCACAGTTGTTCTCTTCCCATGTCTGTAATGTGATAAATAGAGTTTAATTACCAGTGTTTTTGAGTTATGGGAAATATCTCCCGAGGTAGATACATACTTATATCGGGGCCATTTCTTTACCGAGGGAGATATTTTCAGTATCTCAAAAACACTGGTTATTAATTATATAATGTAAAATGACATTTTATTAATATTTCTAATGATTCACGCCTTTTTACACCAGTTTGCACGAGAATGCCAAGACGACGTTACGTCATACAAACAAAACAAGTGGAGCCGGAACTCTTCGTTAATTTCCATAATCATTATTCCCTAGTGGCGGAATCTGACAACGACATCCGTAAAACAATCGGAACGTCATTTGGCATTCCCGCCACTGACGGAAAAGATATTTCCCAGTAGAGCAAACGAGTAGATATAGCTTTTCTATTCCCAGTATTTCCTATACAAATCACAGACAAATATGTAATAATGGGATGTAACTGGATGGCAATGGCGAGCATACAAAGTCTGTAAATACACTTAATACTGTAGCACTACGGGGTCGTATGCCATGCTTGGTACATTTAATAACAAGGTCCGGACTTCGCGTTGTGATTTCCATAATTTATTGGTACATATAAAACAGTCCGAATAATTACACATTCATAATCCTGTTATATATATAAACATATATCCGTTTCGTATAGTGGTTTTTAGTACGTCCATTTGTTAACTAATTAAATAGTCCCTATTATTAAATGTCTTAGGTTCATAAAGTAAAATAGTATTTAGAAACGTTCAAACGTTCAAATCCTCAAATTAGTATGTAACGATGACTGCCCGACTATACTGGCTTCCATAGTATAGTTTAACTTATCCCACACCCTGTCTTAGACTGCGGGGATCCATCTTACAAGATCGACTGACTCTCCACTGCTCGACCACCGACCTCATACTCTCTACTCCCGACACTCTCCTAGACTTTTAGTGCGCTCAGTATTATATTTTAAGGTTCCCATACTGCTTTTCGGCAGTTAGTCGTGCCTCACATATGGACATCGACCTACGTAGCTACAGGTTAATGCCATGGTGATTACCTCATTGTAGGCATAAATTGCCCACAAGACCCTCTGGCGAATGGTCTCCACTAATATGGCAATACCTCTTAATTCCCAGAATGCATAGTTTAGAACAGGTAAACAATAACAGGTGTTAAGTTCAGATGATTAGCCAACAACTACCTGAAAGTACTAGGAATCTCCCATTGCATGATTAGTTATGAGGGATTAACAGGGGTGTACTTGAATACAATTGTGTTACATTTGTAACTGTGAGGTTAAGTACAGTGGCAAGGCTGTAGTGTTACAATACAAAAGGACTGTAGAGAAATATTGTCTTTAACATGGTTCATACAGAATTATCATTATAAAATTAAGGACTTTTAAGGCCCTAATAACCAATAATAACATTATCGGCGAATTTTTGTTTTGCTGATTTTTTTAAAACTACGTCAGATATTATTCCTCTTGTATAATTAATTGACTGATTATGAAATTCAAGGACCTTTAATGATATTTTGTCAGAATTTAAGGGATTTTTAAGGCTGGAGTGGATTTATGGACTTTTAAAGGCTACTTCTTAAATTTAAGGACTTTTTAAGGCTGTATGTACCTTGTATAACTCCACCTCGGTGGCGATGAGAGAATCACTGTACACAGAATTAGAAAGTGAGGTACTACAGAAGAAGGCAAGATTTGTTTGAATGATGTTTTACGTCATTTTAGCACATTTTAGGCCATATAAGACAGCACATTTTAGGCCATATAAGACAGTTGATTTATTTAAGTAAAGGCAGACTACCCCATTTTTTCCTGGGTAGAGCCAGTACTGTATACCTCCCGACATCCGTAAGAATCAACACTTTCTCCTTACAAATTGAGCTCACAGTGGGATTCGGTAGGACGGATGGATGGATATATGATTAGGCAAATTAAAATTATACCTGTGTTTACTGTAACATTGCTGAAAAAAAGAGTAGGTAAGTAGGCATTTTTTTTTTTTTTTTTTTTTTTTGGCGAAGTTACAATTAAGGTGGCGATGAGCTTTGATGAATGGAAAAATGTGGTATTTTAAAAACTACACAAGATAACAATATGAAACTGTGTATGTTTTATTGTTTCCCAAAAGGCCTGGTAACAACTGGCTCTTTTCCCAAACATTTGCAATTATTACAAAGGGGTAAAACAGTTTTAAATGTTTTCCGCAAGTCCGAAAGAGTGTCAGCTCCAACAGCAATGAGTACATGAGTCGGCTGGGATCAGTCCTGGCTGAGCTCCATACAGTGTGATCTCCAGTGGGTGACATGTTATGAGTGACGACTTCCATGCTCTTCCTGAATATATGACCGTCAGGAAGGATGGGGGACCCACAAATTCTGTGGTTGACCAAAAGCAGTTCTTGCCACCCAGACAGCTGAATAAATATTCAGTTATAATGTCAAATGTTAATTGACCATTTGAATAGTTTTGTAAAAGTGTTGACTTTATACATGTATAGTACTTCTCTAACATCAGAAAGTAATACATATTTATAAATTTCTCATGTTAGTTATTATGAGGTGGAGTTCAGAAAACTATTATGGAACGGCATACTTCTTCAAGATGTTATAATGCAGTAGTAGTCGATGCCAATGCTTAGTGCTGAGAAGCAAGTAAACATATGCATATTAATATTACTATTTTAGAAACAAACTTACGACAGGTGGCCTGGAACTCTGGGCATTTACCGACCTGTTTGTGGTACTTGTCAAACAATTCAACAATCAATTCTTTATTGAGAGTGCGCTTCCATGTGCTGACATTTTCGAAATTGTACAGCCAAAACAGCTGTCAAAACAGCACCACGAAATTGAAAATAGCACCGTGATCGCGTGAACATTATTTTTTCAACATTTTTTTTTTTTCTCCAATAAAATAAAAAGGAGTTGTGGGTGTTTTCAGAGGGTCGGTCGGGTTACAGTAAACTCAGGTATAATGTTATTTAGCCTTAGGAGGTGCTTCATCGAGCAATTTGTTAAATGGTAATAATACTAAATAGTAAGTCAGTAATTTTGTTTGTTATTAATGATGTCTTATGATAAAAAGCATTTTAAATTTATAAATAAATGTCCCTTTTATATAAAAAATATAAAATTCTGTCAATTATCTTAATATCTCACTAAATCTTTTATATCATTAAGTCTTTTTACAAGTTATATAAAAAAAAAAATTTTATTCATAATTTCTGTATCAAATGAACACTCATGAATGTAAGGTCACTATATATTAAGCAAATGTTTCAGACAGGATTTTTAGCAATTTACGAAAATGCCTTACTTGGCAAACAGTTCAAGATCTATTGCAAAATCTTCCAACTTCTTCCAGGTTGCCTCAGAGATAGCTGCTACTACCATTCTGTTTAGTTTCACGTGTTCTTCCTCCGCGTAGTCACGGCATACTTTCAATGTTGTGTGATGAACTGCAGCCTTAAGACGCTGAAATAAATCATTTGACATGAATTTAATTGCTGCAATTAACAGATAAAGGTTTATTCTAGTGATATGGCGGACGGACTATAAACCTTAGAATTACACACACACACTCTAGTGATATCTTTATTAACAAATAAGACAACTGTATGGGTTATGGCCTTTATCATGTTTATGAGTTTGAGTTGACAACCCCCTACCTTGAGTAGGCCACCACATAATGACATATTCCAAAATATTCAGTGATTGTTGATTACATTTGTATTATTGTTAAACTTTGAATTATATTGGAAATTTTGTATTACTATGCGTTTAATAGGTGATGCCACAAGACAATGCATCTCATTTCGAGAAACCTCTCAAACTGTCAACACCTTCAAATTGTCAACACCTTCAAATTGACAAGCAAGAGTTAATAACCTGGAAACAACACCAGTCATACAACGCCAGATTAATAAATTTAATATGATTGTAATAAAAGTTGAACACAGGCGTGGAGATTTTTATTTTATTGAAACTTGAGTAAACAACAAAAGTACACTCAACAGTACAACTTTATTTACACTTGAGTAAAAAAATACAGTCTAACATGCAGCTTGTTTTAGCCAATCAAAATTTGTTTTACATTTCCTCTTAGGTCAATGATTCAAAATGGTGCACTGCGTCCTGAAATTGAAAACATGTTTTTTATGCGCGGTTTACGCTACAATACATAACAAAACGTTTTTTTCCAAGAATTTCAGGCCCAAAGTCGGGGTGCGCGTTATATGCGCATGCGCGCTATAGGCCGACAAATACGGTATTGGGTGCAAAATATCCTTATTCAGAAAAGATCAATAATTGAAAAAGAATGAAACACATTTTGTCAGGGCCCTATATGACGGGGATATGACACCATAGTACTAGTTTATGCTGTATTGTACTGAAATAACAGAAATAACTTGTCGTTCAGGTAATGCTATCGATTACACGCTGCAGTTATCGATTTTTACTAGGCTTATCGTGACGGGTAGCGAGAGACCTGCGGCACACCCATCTACATTGCAAACAGACATTAAAAAATCCATCTTTAACTGGATTATTTTATATTTTATATCACCAGAAAGCCAAATAAATATATTTCAAATACCGTATTCCTCGGCCTATAGCGCACACTTTTTCACCCCAGATTCTGTGGCTGAAGTTGGGGTGCGCGGTTTAAGCAACAAGTGATGTTTTACTCTTTTTTTTTCAGCCAAGACGAGAAGTTTTGTGGGTTTCAAAAAGTCGCAAGACCGGCCGTTTACTAGAGAGAGTGAATCGAACAAAAGTTGGCTTGTTTCTATTGTTTCAATAAAATGCGTTGTATGCTATATGCTTATTATCAATAAAAATAATAAAAGCAAACTTTACCATGTTTTATGTTGATTATTGTTGAGAAAATACCATTGAAGTGTTGAAAAATATCATTGTTTACATCAATCGGCAAAGTGAAATGATAACGAGGCTGATTATTCATAAAGGGTTTAATTGACTGGGAAAATGTGTGAAGTGTTTGGTTTTTGCTAATCTGACCGCAAACAACGATGACTATGGTGATTATTAAACAAACATGTAACAATACATGTACACAGAAAAATGTCAATTCCTTAATTGTCCTTGATTACTTCAGAAGTTTGAGTAAATGTGTTAGGAAAATGCGTTTAATAGGTGATGCCACAAGACAATGCATCTCATTTCGAGAAACCTCTCAAACTGTCAACACCTTCAAATTGTCAACACCTTCAAATTGACAAGCAAGAGTTAATAACCTGGAAACAACACCAGTCATACAACGCCAGATTAATAAATTTAATATGATTGTAATAAAAGTTGAACACAGGCGTGGAGATTTTTATTTTATTGAAACTTGAGTAAACAACAAAAGTACACTCAACAGTACAACTTTATTTACACTTGAGTAAAAAAACACAGTCTAACATGCAGCTTGTTTTAGCCAATTAAAATTTGTTTTACATTTTCTCTTTGGTCAATGATTCAAAATGGCGCTCTGCTGTCCTGAAATTGAAAACACGTTTTTTATGCGCGGTTTACGCTACAATACATAACAAAAAGGTTTTTTACAAGGATTTCAGGCCCAAAGTCGGGGTGCGCGTTATATGCGCATGCGCGCTATAGGCCGGCAAATACGGTAACGGTTACATAAATAGGCAATATCTTGAGACAGAAACGAAATAAAACACAATTTTTGTTTTCTTAACAAGTTTACGCAAATCACCTTGAACGTGTCTTTTTTTGGCCATGGTACAACTATCGTTTAATGAATATATTTATAAATGATTTATATGATTGGAAAGCCAAACAAATCATCTTCCTAGAGATGCTATTTTATTTAGAATAAATAAAAATGACGATTCAGCGGGAGAAAAAGTTTCCTACGCAATTTTTGTTTTCTCAAAGCAATTTCGCAATCACCGTGCTATTTTATGCTTTTTGTCACTGTATAAACAAAGTTTTATTAATATTTAAATGATTGTCAAATAAATAATCTTCATCGTGATGGTGGTGATGCTTTTTCAAACAAGGAAAATATTGAATCGGCAAACAAAATATAATGCAAATATATATATTTTACCAACTGGCACCATCTCAAGTTGATTAAAATTTGAAAATTTTAGTTACATTATGCTACTTTGTGTGAAATTAAAAATCTCAAATCTCGTGTTTAAAGGGACACATGGCAATCTTGAAGTGTTCATCAAGTGTTAAAATAAGCGTCAAGATTTATTTATCCAGTATCATTTTGACTTTAAACCGTCTTGCATGTAATTAAATAAAATTTTGAGTTTTCATTTTTTTCATCTTATTCTACAGTAGGTTTAAATATATGACTGGTGCAATATGATCAACAGTTAATAATATGCAAAATCAGTTTGCATTATACTATTCTGATAATTAATATTAATGATTGAACAAATGCAAGTTTTGTAGAAAAACTAACGGGACGCCGTGATTTTTTTTTAAAAAATCAAGATTGCCATGTGTCCCTTTAATGTATTCTCTTGTCATAACTAACAATTGAGAACTTAACAAACAGACAATCACTTATAAATAAAAATAATACCGACAAATGGGTAAATGATAATTAGAACAACGCATTATTATTGTTTGTTTCTTTGCAGTTTTAAAGGTTTGTTGACATAAAATTCCCATCAGTACTTCTTTTAAAACATTGCAAAAACAACAGTACCGCTCACCTGGTAATAAGTCGGCTGTGTCTAGTCTGGCATGGGTATTTTTTAATTTGTCCCACTTTCTTCTATGAATGAGATTTCATAAAAATGGGTGGGTGGTTTATATTAACATTCTAAACAAATATGGTAAAGATCAGATAAACAAGCAAATTCGATGAATTGATATCCCCCGCCGAATGATGTATTATCCTCGAGTGGAAGAAATGTGTTCGGATTTTTTTTTAATTAGTTTAAATCATGACGTTGAGCCTTCATAAATTCGAATATCTACTAGATAGTATTTTTGAAATTCATCACCATAGTAAATTTGAAAAAAAGATGTACCATTTTAAGGCATTGTCTTTTATAGTGGGACTAAAGGGCTGGACTGCGTGTAATATTAGCAGGTGTGTATAATATAGTAATAAAATTAATGTAATCTACAAGAAATGTAGAATTGTATATCAATGATTACTTTTTAATTACCGGGCCATGTGATATCTATCAATCTGATAACTTCATCTCATTACTACGGCTAAGTACTATTAGATGATCTTGTTATTTCAGGGGGAGGGATGTATTTGGCTCAAGTCTGGCTAGCTTTAAAATAAATCAAACTTTCAATAATATAAACACTCAAACCAAGTTTGACATGTGACCCAGAGGCAGAGCCAAATTCGATCCCCGTGTCACCATTTGAACAAACTTGGTAGAGGACCATAAGCTGAGTGTAAATACAAAATATTAAACTGTTTGTTCTTGTAGTTTCAGAGATAAAGATTTTTTAAGTTTTTCCCTATATAAGTCTATGTAAAACATGTGACCCCTGGGGTGGGGCCAAATTTGACCCCAGGGTCACCATTCAAACAAATTTGGTAGAGGACCATAAGCTGAGTGTATAAACAAAATATTAAATCTTTGACTCTTGTAGTTTCAGAGAAGAAGATTTTTAAAGTTTTTCGCTATATATAAGTCTACATGTATGTAAAACTGCGACCCCTGGGGCAGGGCCAAATTTGACCCCGGGGTCACCATTTCATTATTTTGAACAAAACTGGTAGAGGATCCATAAGCTGATAATAAATAAAAAAGATTAAACCTTTATCTCTTGTAGTTTCAGAGAAGATTTTTGAAGTTATTCCCTATAACTCTATGTAAAACTGATCCAACAAGGGCCCCTAAGCTCCCCATTAAAGAAACAAGAAATCCGTAGATTCACATGTCTCACCTAATGGGGGCTGGACTTAAAAATAAAAAGGTCAATGATGCTTACATGAAAGTTTGTAAACATTTTAGTAACTAAAAACAATGGAGTTTGCAGTTTGCTGAGATGACATTAAGTGCATTTTTTAAAAACAAAATGCCACTCTTTTAAAAACAAGAGGCCCAAGAGGTCCTGTGGATGCTCTACTTGCTAAAATGACTCTAATATCAAGAGTTGTCGACATAAAATTCCCATAAATACTTCTTTTAAAACATTGCAAAAACAACAGGGATAGGAGGGCCTTAGATCGCTCAGCTGGTAATCATGGGCAATGTCTGCTGTGTCTAGTCTATTTTGTCCCACTTTCTTCTATGAATGAAATTTCATAAAACTGGGTGAGGGGGTGGGGGTGTGGGAGGGGTGTATATTAACATCCTAAACAAATATGGTAAAGATCAGATAAAAAATGAAGTAACTACAGATTTAACAAAGGAAAATACAATATAGCATTTGTCAACAAATCAAGGGCCATAACTCTGTCGTTACTAATAAGATCTAGCTGGTTTTTGAACTTGTCCAAGATTTCATTGATATACCCTGCTTTGCACAACTAGACATCATACTGATGCTTCCTGCCAAATTTTGTAGAAATCCAACGAGCCGTTTAGGAGAAGTAGCGCCGACAAGAAATTTAAAGTAAAAATATCAAAGGGCCACAACTCAGTCATAAATCAGCAAACTGGAACAAAAGCGTGATATGCACAACTAGACATCTTATCGCTGCTTCCTGCCAAGTTTCTTCAAAATCCAACAAGGCGTTTAGGAGGAGTAGCGCCAACAAGAAATTTAAAAGCAAAAATGTCAAGGGGTCGTAACTCCATCAAAAATCAATGAACCGGAAAAAAAATGCAATAGGCGCAACTAGAAATCATAGTAATGCTTCCTGCTAACACAACCTTAACACACAAAAAAAACCTCAAAAAATAGTAAATCAAATCACAAAAAAAAAAATAAAAAAAAATTAAAATAAAATAATTACCGTTAAATAAAAAAAAAAAAAAAAAAAATTATACAAAAAAATAATCAAAAAAAATAAAAATAAAAATAAAAAAGTCATTAAAAAAATTGAAATAAACAAATACGTAATAAAACAGTGTTAAAACAAAAATAAATTTAAAAAATATAAAATAAAAAAAGCCATAAAAAAAAAAAATATTTAAAAAAAATTAAATAAAAAATCAAAGAAATCATTACAAACAAAAATCAATGAATCAATCAAATAAATTTTTTTTATAAATAAATCAAATAAAAAATAACAATAAATAATAAAATATATATATATAATTATATTAAAAAAACAAGAGGCCCAAGAGGGCCTGTGGACGCTCTACTGGCTAATATGGCTCTTATGACATCAATGAAGCAAGTGACTATCGTCTTAAACAGGCAAAATATAGCCATAACTCCGCCATTACTGGTCTCATCTGGCTGGTTTTCCAAGTTAATAAAAAAAAATAAAAAAAATAAAAAAAATAAAAAAAAAAATTAAAAAAAATAAAAAAAAAATAAAAATAATAATAATAAAAGAAGAAAAAAAAAAAGAAAAAGAAAAAAAAAAGAAAAAAATATATATATATAAAAAAAAAAAATTAAAAAATAAAGAAATTAAAAAATTTAAAACAAGCATTTATGTACAACTGTGACCCCCGCAGGGCGGGGCCAGATGTGACCCCATTTGTGTCACCATTTGAACAAAATTGGTAAAGGACCATAAGCTTATACATGTAGCAACAGCAAAATATTAAACCTCTGGCTCTTGCAGTTTCGGAGAAGAAGATTTTTTAAGTCTTTTTTTCCTATACATGTCTATGTAAAACATGTGACTCTTGGGGCGGGGCCAAATGTGACCCCAGGGTCACCATTTGAACAAAGTTGGTAAAGGACCATAAGCTTATAATAAATGAAAAATATCAAACCTCTGGCTCTTGAAGTTTCCGAGTAGAAGATTTTTTTAAAAAATAATCCTATATAAGTCTATGTAAAACTGTGACCCTCGGGGCGGGGACAAATTTGACCCCAGGGTCACCATTTGAACAAACTTAGTAGAGGACCATAAGCTGATACTATATGTAATACATGAGAGCTCTGTGCCATGTGGTTCCAGAGAAGAAGATTTTTTTCAGTTTTTCCCTATACAAGCCTATGTAAAACTGTGACCCTTGGGGCGGGGGCCAAATGTGACCCGAGGGTCATCATTTGAACAAACTTGGTAAAGGACCATAAGCTTATAGTAAATGCAAAATATCAAACCTCTGGCTGTTGCAGTTTCCAAGAAGAAGATTTAAAAAAAAAAATCCTATATAAGTCTATGTAAAACTGTGACCCCCGGGGCGGGGACAAATTTGACCCCAGGGTCATCATTTGAACAAACTTAGTAGAGGACCATAAGCTGATGCTACATGTAATACATGAGAGCTCTGTCCCTTGTGGTTTCAGAGAAGAAGATTTTTTAAAGTTTTTTCCTATATGTCTATATGAAAAACATGCAAAACCTCAATATACAAACTTTGGATCCCCGGGGCACGGCCATTTTTGACCCCGGGGACTTTATTTGAACAATCTTGATAGTCTAGGCCTTGGCGATCATTTTAAAAGAAAAACTGTTGAAATCTGTCCAGCGGTTCTTGAGAAGAAGATTTTTTAAGGTTTCGACCATATATGGTAATGGCAGCCATCTTGGATGTAGCGCTGACCTAATTTTAACAAATCTAAAAAGCATTCATCTAAGGATCATCCATGTGAAGTTTGGTCAAAATTAGCCAAGCGGTTTCTGAGGAGAAGTCGTTTGAAGAAAAATTAACGGACGACAGACGACAGACGACGGACGACGGAAGACGGACAACACACCATCCCATAAGTAAAAATATCAAAGGGCCACAACTCAGTCATAAATCAGCAAACTGGAACAAAAGTGTGATATGCACAACTAGACATCTTATCTAAAAAATAAACAAAAAACATATATACTAATAATAATAAAAAAAGACAAAACATCTGGTAATGTTTGGTAAAGATCAGATGAAAAATGAAAGACCTATCGTATTAACGAGGCAAAATATAGCAATTTTTAAGTAAATCAAGGGCCATAACTCCGCTGTTACTGGACAGATCTGGCTGGTTTTCGAACTTGTCCAAGCTTTCATTGATATTAACAATCTGTTAAAGTTTGGTAAAGATCGGATGAAAAATGAAGGCCCTTGGCCAGTACAGCTAAAATTCATCAGCTCCAAAAATTAGGTCAAGGTCATAGTTCTTATCCATGCGTCCAAAAATATGCACTACCCAAGACACAACTATGTCAAAATAGAATATTTTTTCTTCCAAAGATTAAGCTATAAATTAGGTTTAAAACATCTGGTTTATAATTATAGTTCATGAGAAAGTGATGTAAATGTTACGATTAAAGTTATCTGCCCTTTGCTTGGATGGTCAAGGTCACATCCATCAACTATAAGCAAAGTTTGATAGGTCTTAGTGCATACAGTTTGTGAAAAAGTGACAAACGCCAAGTTAAAGGTAAACATTGTAAGGTTATCTGCCCTTTGTTTGGAGAGTCAAGGTCACATCCACATCTGCTTGGTCATGTTGCGATGTACCACCCTAGATACAACTATAAACAAAGTTTGAAAGTTGTATTTCATACAATTTGCGTGAAATTGACCTCAATGCAAAAGTTGAAGATAAAATTATTAAGTTATCTGTCCTTTGCTTGGAGTGTCAAGGTCACTTCCACATTTGCTTTGTCATGTTGCGATGTACCACTCAAGATACAACTGTAAGCAAAGTTTTAAGGGTCTAGTGCATACAGTTTGTGAAAAGTGACCTAAATGCAAAAGTTGAACCTAAAAATTATTAAGTTATCTGCCCTTTGCTTGGAGGGTCAAGGTCATTTCCACATTTGCATTGTCACGTTGTGATGTACCACCCAAGATACAACTATAAGCAAAGTTTCAAAGGTCTAGTGCATACAGTTTGTGAAAAAGTGACCTAAACGCAAAAGATGAACCTAAAAATTATAAAGTTATCTGCCCTTTGCTTGGAGGGTCAAGATCATTTCCACATTTGCTTTTTCACGTTGCGATGTACCATCCAAGATACAACTATAAGCAAAGTTTGAAAGGTCTAGTGTATACAGTTTGTAAGAAAATGACATAAACGCTAAACTTGGATGTTGACGCCGCCGCCGCCAGAAAAGCAACACCTATGTCTCTTTTTTTCTTCGAAAAGGCGAGACAAAAATGAACCCATGAACCAAGGCTTCTTATGAGAAAAAATAATAATAAAAAAAAAAATAATAAAAAAAATTAAAAAAATTTTTTTAAAAATAACTCTATGTAAAACTGATCCAACAAGGGCCCGTAAGCTCTGAATGAACCAAGGTTCCTTACGAGAAAAAAATCATTAAAAAAAAAAATTCAACAAAATGATCTATTTTTCTTTTTTTAAAAAAATCTATTTTTTCTTCTTCACTAAGGTTTCTCATGAAAAGATGGAAATAATTTTAAAAAAAAGAAGAAGAACAATATGCCTCCTGTGAGATTTGAACCCATGGCCTAAATAATTCATTTATCATTTTAAGGGCAATAACTCCGGCGTAACTAGTACGATTCCGAAATAAATTTGCCGCGTCACATTCCATTATTGGGATAAACATTATAACCAAGTTTAATGAAAATCAAACAAGCTGTTATCAAGATATGGCTGTGGACGCACAGAATTAAGCAATTTTTATCAATTAAAGGGCAATAACTTCGGGGTTACTAGGACGATTCCAAAATAAATTTGCCACATCACATCCCACAATTGGGATAAACATTATAATGAAGTTTAATAAAAATCAAACAAGCGGTTATCAAGATATGGCTATGGACGGACAGAATTTAGCAATTTTAGCAATTAAAGGGTAAAAACTCCGGCGTTACTGGGGCGATTCCTGTTAAAAAATAGCCGCATGTCATCCCACTATCAGGATAAACATTATTACCAAGTGTAATGAAAATCCAACTTGTAGTTATGAAGATATGGCTCCGGACGGACGAAAGGATGGAAAGATGGAAGGATGGACGGACAACGCCAAATTAATATCCCTCCACCTTTGACGGGGGATAAAAATGAAGTACATGTAGCTACATATTTAACAAAGGAAAATACATATAGCATTTTTCAACAAATCAAGGGCCATAACTCTGTTTTTCAAACTTGTCCAAGATTTCATTGATATACCGCGACTTGCACAACTAGAATGAATAGGAATGAATGGTGTTTTACGGCACGTCGACACATAAATAGGTCATATTGTGCGCAAAAACTGATGAAAGATGAAGAAATGAAGTAGTTAAAGATAAAACTATTTACAAATAAGGGATGATATGGTAGTAATATGTAAATTAACAAATGAACGTCAACGGTTATATTCACAAGGAATTGAAAAATGTCAAGTGAACTGGAACAAAAGCGCGATATGCACAACTAGAAATCATACCAATGCTTCCTGCTAAGTTTCGTCAAAACTAACACGGCATTAAAAACAAAATCAATAAAAAAAAGTAATTTAAAAAAAATCAATAAAAATGAAAAGTTAAAAAAACAAACAAAAAAAACAAATACAACAAATTTGAATAAAATTTAAATAGTTTAAATAAAACCCAAAAAAATAAAAAAGGAAAAAACAATGTTTGGTTAATAAGATTGCTCAAGAAATGTGGCCTGTATCGTGTTAACAACATGTAAAATTGCATTTTTGCTAATTCAGTGGCCATAACTCTGGTGTTACTGGTTTCATCTTGCCCATTATCAAATTTGTCCGAGTGTCACAAAATGTCACGGGTAGAGCGTATTGGTCGTACACAGCTCTTGTAAGCACCTGTTAGTTACACCCTAATCCATTGTTTAGTTGAACCAAATTCACGATGTTCATGATATATTCAGGTAACACGGAAAACCGTGCACATTTTAAGTGGCCGCCATAGGGTGTCCGGAAGGGCCGTTTAATAAGTTTAGTTTTGTGCGAATGCATGTAAAAGTATAGGTCTATCTCCTTAAAAGGCAAAATTGTGTAAGGGTCCTTTCGTGTAGAATTTAATACTACGAATTTAGCCACATATGTCACGGACTGAACGGGGGAAATAATGGTTTGGGCGTAACGTTTGCTATAAAATCCATTGTCTTCTAGTTCTGGCCGGGAGTGCTTGATAGTTGCTTTGTTTGGAGCAGGAGTTGGACGGCGAAATTCACAGGCAATAAATTATGTGGTCAGTATTTATTTTATTAACTTTTATCGTACATTTGTATTCAGTGGGCGGCGCCATCTTGGTTGGCGGTTACGACATCCGGTTATAGCTTTGATGTTTCTCAAACATTAACTTGACACTAGCATATGATTTTGAAGTTACTTTATTAGATGTAATTATTGTAATTGATCATTAATTGTAAAACAATATTGAATTGATAACATTGTATAATAGGTACATTAGTTAACGTTGGCGTATAACTCAGTGATTGTAATACACGATTGAATTGATAACATTGTATATTAGGTGCATTACGTAAAAATGAGATGAGTGTCTAGTATAAATGTTCCGACACGTATACATAGCGTTGTATAATATCATACATGTGTGCATGCATAACTCAGTGAGTGTAATATACGAGTGATTTGATAACGTTGTATA
The DNA here is from genome assembly GCA_037043455.1 of Cyrtodaria siliqua. Classification (NCBI taxonomy): domain Eukaryota; kingdom Metazoa; phylum Mollusca; class Bivalvia; order Adapedonta; family Hiatellidae; genus Cyrtodaria; species Cyrtodaria siliqua. The sequence continues at coordinate 73,376 of JAWPHD010011349.1, forward strand.
TTACATGTTTTAGGGGCATTGGTTAACAGCAACGTACATGGCGTATACATGGCGTTGTAGAATATGTATACATTGCTACTCATCATTAGTACAGCTTACATATATTTATTAAATAATGATTTGTTTCGGTAATGATAATTATGCAAGATGGTTATGTTTATCAACCGACATCTAAAACGTATGTATAATTACAGCCTAAGCCAATTACAGCCTAAGCCATCCAGGTTTGGATATAAGCCTCCCGAAGTGGAGCTAAGCCTTTAGTGGGAGTAAGCCCTTTAGGTGATTCGACACTAGAATCAACACATAACGTTTACGAGCGGTGGAGATGGTCCCCGTACCTGCGCAACATGGCCAGGTTATAGAATCGACAACCCCCGGGACACGAGGTGGGCCCGTCATCATCCACAACCTCAGCGGAGGTTAAGCATCATACATATCGCGTCATCGACCCTTATAGAAGGCATTTGATGACAATCACTCTTTGGATTCGAGCTTCATCATCTTCATGTGCTCTCGCGCATCACAGTTATCGCGCTAGATCATAGATCAACACTGTTATAACTTTAACAACACTTTAGTGTTGTATATAGTCAGTCGACACATTCAGTAGTTGTAACAATACAAAGACGTCTTAAACGTTCATGAGAACATTCTTTTCATATTTCATCTGTATATTCGCTTTTTATTTTTAGATAATTGTATATATATTTAACATATTTTAAAAGTTGCATTAAACTTATAAATATAAATGCATTCACCTTCATTGAATCTTTCCTGAGTTAGCCTCAACCACTAGGGTCATCTTGCGACGGTGACCGAGATCTTATGGTCATATACAATCAAAAGATCAGATGAAAAATGAAGCCCCTATCGTGTTAACGAGGCCAAATTATAGCATATTTCAGTAAATCAAGGGCCATAACTCCGGTGTAAGTGTTCCAATCTGGCTGGTTTTCGAACTCTTCCAAGATTTTATTACTATTAATAACCTATCCAAGATTGGTAAAGATCAAACAATAAATGAAGGTGCTAGAGTGTTCGCAATGCAGAAAATGGCATTTTTTAGCAAAAACAAGGGCCTTAACTCCGGCGTATGGTCAGATCTGGTTGGTTTACAAACTTGTCCAAGATTTCATTGCTATTAACAACCTTTGCAAGATTGGTAAAGATCAAATATTATTGAAGGTGCTAGTGTTCACAAGGCAGAATATGCCTTTTTCCGGAATAACAAGCGCCATAACTCCGCTATTACTAGTCCGATCTGGCTGGTTTTCGAACTTGCCCGAGCTTACATTAACATTAAAAATCTGATAAAGTTTGGTAAAGATCGGATGAAAAATGAAGGCCCTATCGTCTTAACGAGGCAAAATATCGCATTTTTAACTAAATCAAGGGTCATCACTCCGTAGTTACTGGTCCGATCTTGCTGCTTTTCGAACTTGTCTGAGCTTTTATTGACACTAACAGTCTGGTAAAGTTTGGTAAAGATCGGATGAACAATGAAGCCTCTATCGTCTTGACAAGGCAAAATATAGCATTTTTAACTAAATCAACGGTCATAACTCCACTGTTACTGGTCCGATATGGTTGGTTTTCCAAACTTCCAAACGAGCTTTTATTGATATTAACAAACTGTTAAAGTTTGGTAATGATAGGATGAAAAATGAATGCCCTATCTTAATGAGACAAAATATAGCATTTTTAACAAATTCAAGGGCCATAACTCCGCTGTTACTGGTCCGATCTGGCAGGTTTTCGAAGTTTTCTGAGCTTTCATTGATATTAACAATCTGGTAAAACCTGGTAAAGATCGGATGAAAAATAAAGGCCCTATCGTCTTAAGGCCGACCATAAAAAATTGTTGGTTTGCTGTTTCCCTACCTACCCATGAAAAAGGGCCCTACTCAAAACTTTTTATAACAATTTTTTCACGTTTTTTTTTTTACTATCTTTAGTATATTTTTCTTTCATTTCTTAAGGTTTTTACTGTCTTCAGATAAATAAAAAAATTCACCTACCTACATGTACCTACCCACTTATAAAATCCTGGGTCGGGAAACAGCAAACAAATATATTTTTAAGGATGGCCTAACAAGGCAAAATATAGCATTTTTAACTATTTAAATCAAGGGCCATAACTCCGCGGTTACTTGCCGATCTGGCTGATTTTCGATCTTGTCTGAGCTTTTATTGATATTAACAATCTGGTAAAGTTTGGTAAAGATCAGATGAAAAATGAAGGCCCTATCGTCTTAACAAGACAAAAGTTAACAACGGACGGACGACGGACAACTCGCCATCCCAGCTCTGCTGGCCTTTCGCCAGTACAGCTAAAAAAAAGAGTTTTATTTTTTATTGGTAGATATATCATTGAACAGGGCTTCTAAAATTTTAAAATGCAAATCGGTCCATGTTTTTTACTGCCGTAAGAATCGCCCCACCCACCATGTCAGCTGCACCATGCATATTTTCCGTTTAGTCATTGATATAGAGAACTATTTAAAATGTATGTTTGTAATATATTTGTATTATTTATAACTTACTTTATCACAATTTGTACAATTTAATGACTGACATCATGTCTTCGCTTTACTGAATGAATAATTTTCACTCAATATTAAAATTGTTGACCATTTGAGGAATTGAACCGGAAGTGTCTAATAAACCGGAAGTCGCGTGAAAAAAAATCAAACAAACAATTAACACATCTCGGTATTTTAATTTTTTTAATGACGCAAACAAATTTCAGTCCCAGCTTTGGCCACTTAAAAATAAAACCGACACAAGCAAACAGGCTAACACCTTACGACTAACGGTATATCAAAGAAATTACAGACGGTAACACTCGCTCCAGTGAACCGACAGAACGCGTGATATACTTTCACTGATCACACATCAAAGGCATGCTACCTGGCTATAGACTCTTCCGGAAAACTCCCTACTATCGGTAATGGTTTAGTCCAAATTGACCAAATTGACCTACTTTCGCACAGCGAGTGACAAACATCAAAGAATATTGCGGCAAGGCATATTTTAGGATATTAGGAGTGTGAAGGGCAATTGTAGATTTTTTAACGACCGATAGATAAAATATCTGGGACGATTTAAACAGAGATTTTGAAAAGATTTCGATCTGGGAACCCCTGTCATTGAATATACATGTATGTTCCCTTGCTATTATGAAAAGGATGTGGTGGGACAGAAAAGGGACGGTTAAATGCACTGTTATACTTTATATTGAATAACTAGATGGGTGTTCCGCAGAACATGTGTCGCCTGTCAGCGCTTTGTCAGTATAACAAGGTTTTTTGGATCCAGATAAATGACCTTGACAAACTGGCTGAGTAAGTTTTCGTGAAGAGAACAATAAGTATTTAACCCATATAATGACCTTCAGTGTGACCTTGACCTTTATATTTTAGTATGGTCATGTAGATGTTGTCATGATGAGTATATATTGAATGTTTGATGAATAAATACAAAGAAATGAGAAAGTTATAACCAACATTAAGTTTTCATGAAGAAAAAAACGAGTATTTAACTCATATAATGACATTTAGTGTGACCTCGACCTTTATATTTTAATATGGCCATGTGGATGTTATCATGACAAGTATATATTGAAAGTTTGATGAAGAAATATCAAGAAATGAGAAAGTTACAACCAACATTAAGTTTTCGTGAAGAAAAAAATGAGTATTTAACACATATAATGACCTTCAGATTGACGTTGACCTTTATTTTTAGTATGGCCATGTCGATGTTGTCATGACAAGTATATATTGGAAATTTGATGAAGAAATATCAAGAAATGAGAAAGTTACTGCCAACATCAAGTTTTCGTGAACAAAAAACGAGTATTTAACCCATACAACGACCTTCAATGTGACCTTGACCTTTATGTTTTAGTATGGTCATGTAGATGTTGTCATGATGGGTATATATTGAAAGTTTGATGAATAAATACAAAGAAATGAGAAAGTTATAACCAACATTAAGTTTTCATGGAGAAAAAAACGAGTATTTAACCCATATAATGACATTTAGTGTGACCTCGACCTTTATATTTTAATATGGCTGGGTTGATGTTGTCATGACAAGTATATATTGTAAGCTTGATGAAGAAATATCAAGAAATGAGAGTTATAGCGAACGTTAAGTTTTTGTGAAGAAAAAAAAAAAGAGTATTTAACCCATACAATGACCTTCAGTGTGACCTTGACCTTTATATTTTTAGTATGGTCATGTCGATGTTGTCATGGTGAGTATATATTGAAAGTTTGATGAAGAAATATCAAGAAATGAGAAAGTTATAGCCAACATTAAGTCTTTGTGAAGAAAAAAATGAGTATTTAACCCATATAATGACCTTCAGTGTGACCTTGACCTTTATATTTCAGTATGGTCATGTCAATGTTTTATGATGAGTATATATTAAAAGTTTGATGAAGAAATATCAAGAAATGCGTGTTATAGCAAATGTTAAGTTTTCGTGAAGTAAGAAAAAGAGTATTTCAACCCATATAATGACTTTCAGTGTGACCCTGACCTTCAAATTTTAGTATGGTCATGTCGATGTTGTCATGATGAGTATATATTGAAAGTTTGATGAAGAAATATCAAGAAATGAGAAAGGTATAGCCAACGTTAAGTTTTTGTGACGGACTGACAGACGGACGACAAAGTGATCCCTATGTACCCGCATTTTTCTTCGAAAAAGCAACACAAAAAGTGATACAAAATGATTTATATTGATAATAAACACTGTATTTAAAAAGAAACAAGAGGTCAATGAAACTCTACTGATAGGTTTTGATAGCTAGATCAGCATTCCTGTGAAGTTTTATGAAAATCTGTCAAGTACATGTAGTTTCAGAGGAGTAGTGGTTACAAGTTTTGACCATATAACTCTGTGTAAACAAAGACGGCCTCTGGCAGCCATGTTTAATGTTGAATCAAAATAATTTTCAACAAGGACCAACATCATGTCATGCTGATTATTTTAGAAAAAGTCCCATATCAATATCACTTATCGTTTTCAAGAAGTAGTTGCCACAAATTCGTTTTTTAAAATTCTATTTTTAGCCATGGTGGCCATCTTGAATTTGTCTGCCCTGAAATTTGGTAGGATTAACTAGACATGAAGAGCAACATTTCTGTTAAGTTTCATGAAAATCCTTCAAGAAGTCTCAGAGGAGTAGTCGCCACAAGTTTTTCCTATGTAACTCTATGTAAACAAAGATGGCCACTGGTGGCCATGTTTGCCATCCAATCAAAAGAACTACATGTTGTGCCAGTCATTTTAGTAAAGGTTCCAAATCAACATCACTTACGGTTTATGAGAAGTAGTCGCCGCAAAATCGCATTTTTAAAAGTAGCTTCAGAGGAGTAGTCGCCACAAAATAAAAGTTTACAGACGGACCACGGCATAAGTTCTACTTCTACTGATCTTTGATCAGTCAAGCTCAAAATTAGTTTTAATTTTTATTGATAGTAATATCATTGAATATATGTTCCCATGCTATTATGAAAAGGACATGGCAGTACAGAAAAGGGCCTTTTTAATGCATTATAATTCTTAAATTGAATAAAAACTGATACAAAACGGTTTATATTGATAATAAACACTATACTGAAAAAGAATTAAAAGTTTTTTATTAGTAGTAATATCATTGAATATATGTTCCCATGCTGTTACGAAAAGGACGTGGCGGTACAGAAAACGGCCTGATTAATGCATTATAATTCCTTATATTGAATAAAATTCGATGCATCGATATTGTTATTGATATTAAACACTATAATATTGAAAAATAAAAACAAGTTTTTGGATTTGTTGTAATAATACCATTGATTTGAATATTAACAAAAAAGGCCAAGAGATATAGAAAATCATTAATAGTCATTAAAATATGTCATCCAATGCTAGCCTAGCTACTATTCTTGATTTAATGACTTATATATTACACCTTCGTTAATTACATTACAATTGAGATAGTTAGTAGCATTATCACACATTTATTAATGTCCTCTAATGGTCAATCCTCAGATGGGTTACTTGGATAATCGACTATCCAATTAGCGTACAAGCATGTAAAAGAAATTGTTTTGAATTTGAAACGCATATTACCCTTTGTATTAAATATAGCTATCTCCAAATATAGCATACGACTTGATTGTATTTCAGGTCAAAAGTAACGTATTTAAAGTTGAAAAAGTCAACATATACCGGTGGATAATATTAACATAAGAAAACTTCATTGGACCAAAAAATGTTTAGCCATTTTGGCTAAACCACCTCAATATACACCTCTATAGCCAATTTGATTTTTGTTTAGCTATTTTTGACTAAGCTTTTTTACCCACTTTAACAGAATTTAATACAATTTCCAATTAAATATTTGTATAACTTTCTTATCTTATCATTAATATATATGTATATATTAAACCAAGTTGAATGATATTAATTCTTTGACTTGCTGATTACGAGATGATGTATGTAATACATGGAAACAGGATAATTAATGCACATCAATTAGAAGCTACCTTACAATCTGACTATATGCCATAGTAGACCCTATACTTTTTTCAACCAATCAGAAGCCCCAAATCAATAGTGGTATGTACGTAACAAGGGCTACTTTCTGTTTTTAATAACGGAGTTACAAAGTCATTATTTTAGCTAAAAGGGTATACATCTTTGTATGAGAAAGGTTAATTAATATTACCATTTTGATAAGTAAACATCTTGTTTACGCGCTGTTTTGCGTTGTTGTTGTTATTCAAAAACGCAACTTTTTTTTCGGCGAGCTCTTGTTGGGTTTCTAATCTTCCTCCAGTATAGACACACCAAGTGAGTTGCAGTTAGACGTCGTTATGTAAAATAAGCCTTGTGTAATATAAAGCACAAAGGTTGTAACACAGTCTATAGATTTTAGCTCTTCTGTAAACTCCAAGAACCCGTCAAGGATTTTCCAGAAAAACTTGGCCGCGACCTCGGACCTTTTCCTTTTGCCACTTTCGCAACTTTTGCAAATACCAGCCATCAGTTTACATGGGTCAAAATGACTTTCGCCATTGGCGAAAGCACTTGACGAAAGTTTCGCGATTTGCAATTTGGTTTCGCCTATGGCGAATGGCGAAGACAAATGAAGAGCCCAGCAATGATACTATTGCAAATAAAAGCTTTTTTGCTTTTTCAATATTATACTGTTAATTATCAATATAAACCGTTTTGTATCAGGCCTGCCAAATCTCCAGATAATATCCGGATTCTCCGGATTTTTCAGTCGCTCTCGGGATCTCCGGATTTAAGTGTAAAATCTCCGGATTTTTCTTCAAAACAAAATCTTCATGATTTAACAGATATATTTTCGCAGTTTATCAGCTATTTCCCGAATTGGTCCTGATACGCTCCTCAGTCAGAGGAGTATTACAAGTGCCAAATCAACGGGTGTCATCCGTGTAATGCACTGACTGAACATACAATTAACACCTAAGGGCATAATTATTTTTTTCAGTGACATCACGACATGTGCAATAACAGCAATATATCTGTGACTTCTTTAGATGGTCAAGCTAACTGAAATTGCAAGTGTGAGGAACTAGCAACTCCTTGTGTGTGGTAACACTATAAGAACTGCTGCCGTGTACGATGATTATAATTTGTATAAGAGTTATGAAGACCTTGTATTTTTTTGTATTTTCGTTAAGAATGCATCTGTTTAGAAAAGTAAGTGCACTTTCATAAAAAAAAATAAAAAAAATGTGGTAGAACTTAGTCTTTGTAATCGAATTACTATGCTAATTTATTGTTCAGTGCATCAATTGATGGATTGCATAAATAATTAAAATTTGCGCTCCAAATTTTCATTTAAAAATGTTCCTTGCGCGCTTTAACTCTTAAATTTTAAAAATCTCAGGATTTTGTGTTTAAAAGTTTTGGCAGGCCTGACACAACTGTTTATTCCGGATCGTCTTCAGTTCTTTTAAGGCCTAAAAAAAAAAGTGTGTGGTTCGGGTCACCCGACCCTACCTATGAATACCCGCCGACCCTGACGTTTTTTTGGTCCATTTCGAAAAAAAAAAAAAAAAACAGAACCACATTTATTTTTTTTTAGGCCTAAGCAGAATATAAGTAGAACATTGTTGATGACCTACTTGAATACTCGTGCCCTACAGATGAAGGAGGTAGATAAAAAACAAGTTCGCTTTTCTACATTTTACAGGATACATTGATTTATCTTTACCAGGTTCTAAATCTACAGCATTTTAGGAAGAGATCACAGAAAAATGCATGTTGATATAACATTTCTAGCTAATTCTGCCTCATTTTACACATCATGGGGTTGTATTTTTGTCTAAATTTTGATAGGTGTGTGACGCAAACATGAAATTAAAAAATGTTCAATCTGGTAAATATTTGTTAAATGTGTTTTAAATTGCAGATATTGGATCAATGAATAAATACATGTTGCAAAATCTGTTTTATCTCTATGTCACGAACAAAAACATTACAATGGGACCCTATGGAAAATTAATTGTGGTGTGAGACGTTAAGAAAGAGCTGCAGAATAGGTATCTTTTATTCGTTATTCTTAAGGCATTGCGCTTTAGAGCTGCAGAATGGCATTTTCATCCGTCATCTCTAAGGTATTGCGCTTTAGAGCTGCAGAACGGGTATCTCTCATCCTTTAATGCTAAGGCATTGCGCTTTAGAGCTGCAGAACAGGTATCTTTCATCATTCATCTCTAATGCCTTGCAATTTAGAGCTTCAGAATGGGAATTTCCATCATTCATCTCTAAGCCCTTGCGCATTAGAGCTGCAATGATTTAACAGATATACTTTCATAGTTCATCAGATATTTCCGAAACTGTTCGTGTTACACTTCCTAGTCAGAGGAATATGTACAAATGTCGAATCAGTGGTGGTCATCCGTGTAATGCACTCACTGAATATACAAGTAACACCTACACAATTAGTTCCTTCCATGGCATAACGACATGAGTTATGCAGCAATATCTGTGATTTCTTTATTTGGTCAACCTAACTGAAATAGGCTAGCAAGTGTGAGGAACTAGCAACTCCTTGTGTGTGGTACCACTATAACAGCTGCTGCTGTGTATGATGATTATAATTTGTAGAGTTGATTTGAATTTGCATTTAGCACGCATTTGCAGAAAAGCAAGTGCACTTTCATAAAAAAAAACAGTTGTTGTAGAAACTAAACCAAGTCTGACTCTTTCTAATCAAATTACTATGATAATTTATTATTGTCTATCATGTCTATAACTATCAAACAATGCATCAACTTGTATAAATTGCATAAATAATTTAAATTTGCGCTTTGAAAATCAAGTCGCGCGCTCCAAATTTCCTTTAAAAACATTCTTCGCACGTTTTAAGTCTTAATTTTTAAAAATCTCAGGATTTTGTGTTAAAAAGTTTTGGCAGGCCTGTTGTATCTTTTTATTCAATTTAAGGAATTATAATGCATTAAACAGGCCGTTTTCTGTACTGCCACATCCTTTCCTTAATAGCATTGGAACATATATTCAATGCAGTATATTAGCCAGCCAACCGTGCAGCTGTCTTTTGCACGGCCATTTTTGAAAAATCACACTGGAGGATTGGGTGGGGCAAAAATAGCAAAAACATTTTTATCTTTCTAAGCAACACTTCCAAATTCTTACTTTCTCAATATTGTTATGTTTTGTATACATTTATAGAAGAAAGATGATCCAAAACGCCACCTTTTTCTGTGAAAATAAATACCCTGACTACTACACTGATTCAATGATATTAATACCAATAAAAATTAACTCTTTTTTTTCTTTTTTTTCCCCCTCGTCCTTTTCTATGTTTAGTCACAGACATATTAATAAACAGATAGGAAACTTCCTATCTTAACCAATAAAATAACCAAAAAATCACGTGGCACCTTAACTTTTCCTTCTATCTCCTCTCTCAATTATTCACTGATTTTCATGAGAATACATTCAAACGATTCATAGTGAATAGCAAAATGGGATTATAATAATTCATGTTTGTTTTGAAAGTAAGAAATTGTATAAAAAGATGTTTAAAGCTAAAAATGTCATCATTTTTCGCTTTTCTCTTAAAAATCAAAGTTTTGACATAGTCAAAGTTTCCGCCGAACTCCTATTTTCACAGGAACTGGTCACTTTTAATTTTTGCCTTCTATTATTATAATTGTCTATAAAGGACTTTAATGGGAAATTTTGGAAAATGCTGGTGTTCTTTTTCAGAGGTCAAGCAGACGTTCGAAACAATCTCAGTTACATGCACACTATATACTAACATGTGCAGAAATAAATTTCCTATCCAACAATACCTTTCTTCCTACGATCCCTTGTAAATTCGCTGAGATATCCGAGTTCAAAGTCACCAAAGTGCAATTTCAAGCTACACGACGTTTGTCTATGTCCCCTATGTAAACAAATGAAATTTACCGAAAATCAGGTGTCCATTAATTCCGTTAATTTCGGCGCAGTATTCCAGCTTCAAATCACAACCAATTCACTAAAGTAAAGCATCGATACGTAAATAAATCCATATTTTATCAGTTTGCATAGTCCGTATCACGAGAAAGTCACACAACAACGAGTATTTCGCCACTTGTTATCGGCACTAGCAAACTTTACAAATGAAACCGCCATTTTCAAATGAATTACGGGGCCGAATGACGTCATAATGCGAACCTAACAGCTATGGTAAAAAAAAATACTTTTTAAAATTATTCTTGAATATATTATTAAATACGCTTGTGCTTATCCATAACACTATTATTGATTATAATAGTGTTATGGATAAGCACAAACGTATTTTCTAATATATTCAAGAATAATATTAAAAAGTAAAAATACTTACCATAGCTGTTAGATTCGCATTATGACGTCATTCGGCCCCGTAATTCATTTGAAAATGGCGGTTTCATTTGTAAAGTCTGCTAGTGCCGATAACAAGTGGCGAAATACTCGTTGTTGTGTGACTTTCTCGTGATACGGACTATGCAAACTGATAAAATATGGATTTATTTACGTATCGATGCTTTACTTTAGTGAATTGGTTGTGATTTGAAGCTGGAATACTGCGCCGAAATTAACGGAATTAACGGACACCTGATTTTCGGTAAATTTCATTTGTTTACATAGGGGACATAGACAAACGACGTGCAGCTTGAAATTGCACTTTGGTGACTTTGAACTCGGATATCTCAGCGAATTTACAAGGGATCGTAGGAAGAAAGGTATTGTTGGATAGGAAATTTATTTCTGCACATGTTAGTATATAGTGTGCATGTAACTGAGATTGTTTCGAACGTCTGCTTGACCTCTGAAAAAGAACACCAGCATTTTCCAAAATTTCCCATTAAAGTCC